>MU228107.1:762809-798142 GCA_018584345.1 Thuja plicata
ATAGACCAATCTAGGAATGAAGGATTTTTCTCCATGAATGCAATACAATGCAAGATTATCCTAAGAATTGAAAGATGTGAGATTAATCTAAGACATGATTTCAATGCAATTATTCTAGAAATTGAAACTATTCTATTACAATAACGAAATTATTCTATATGATATTATCAAGAAATGTGGCAATAATTCAGTATTCTAACAATGCATGAAAGTGAGTGGGGGTTTTTATTGAGAGAATTAGAGTTCTTTTATAGGCTCAGAGATGATCAAAATATAAACTTTCCTCTTTGAAATAAAAAAGATAGAAAGCTAGTTCAGAATAGAAAACTTTATCCAAAAGAATACAATAAATTCTCTTCTTTTTGCTTTAACTATTTTCTTTCTTTGATTTTAACTGTTTTATTTGATTTATCTATTTTCTCTCTCTTTAAAGCATAATTAAAAATAAGTTTCCAATTCTGAACAGAAGAAAGATTTTTGGAAGATTATCCAATTAATTAAATAAATATGACCTCATAATTACTTTTTCTCAATTATCTGAATAATTAAATTCAATCATTGAAAATGAGGATATTTATTTAATAATTAAATATCATTTAATTCCTTGTTCATGTGTCTTAGCTAAAGAGGGTGAATTTAATATAATTAAAGTGCTAGGACTTTATTATTAAATTAATTTGATCATAAGGTTTGTTTATCCAAATAGATATTTAGGAATTAAATATAATGTACAATTAATGCAAATTCAGGATTTTCTACATTTGACACTTAGGTCGAGTGGAGTCAGTTAAAACTCAGAATTGCCTAGTACAATAGGACTTTGATGATCTAGAAGAGTGACAAATGCAACAAAATTGGTTAGGGTTGCAATATGCCAATTTTGGGGTGTTACATTTTGCCCCTCTTTAAATTGATGTGGGAGTAGCACATTGATTCAAAGAATAGTTTGATTCCTGAAGCACAGAAGAATAGATTTGAAAATTGATGATGCAAATATTTCAGAGCCATCTCCAGAACAGAGCTTTACTCTTCGAAGTCTAGGTTAGGTTGCCAAGACGTCGGTTAAGTAGAGTTTTTGAGGGTCATCTTTAGAACAAAGTTTGATCCCCATGGATTGAGGTTAGAATGCCTTGATACCTAACAGATTAATATTTCAAGAATCATCTCCAGAATGAAGTTTGATCCTCAAGAATCTGGGTTAGAATGCCCTGATACCTAAATAGATTGATATCTTTCACAAGGCTATCCCTAGAACAAGGCTCAACATTCAGGAGTCAGGGTTAGATTGCCCTGATACCTGTCCAACAAGATAATCAATAGAGATTTTAGGACTTTCTCTAGAATAAAACTTAGTCCCTGAATAACTAGGTTAGACTGCCAAGACATTGCTTAGATTGACATCTTTCACAAGGTTATCCCTAGAACAAGGCTTAACCTTTAGGAGTCAGGGTTAGATTGCCCCGATACCTATCTCAAAAGATAGTAAATAGAGGTTCAAAATCATCTCCAGAATGGAGCTTGATTATCAGGAGTCAGGGTTAGATTGTCCTGATACCTGTCCCAAAAGATATTTTTTTCGACAACCACCTCCAGAACGGAGCTTGATCCTCAAGAATTTGAGTTAGATTGCTCAGATACTTAATAGATGACAAGATGTAAGGAACAAAGATGTCCTTATTGATTATGGAGTATCTATTTTTGAATATGAAGTACAAAAAACTAAACATGCCCCAAGTGATGAGATGCCCCTAGCAATGAGGACTTTTGAATAATCAGATCAGTTTGATTGAGAAATGTATTTAATGATGTAATAATCCTGCCCCCTCGGGAGTGAAATGGAAAGATGACACATTATAAATGATGATGGAGAGTTAAAAATGACAGATAGATGTTGAATCAGATATCAAGAACTTAGAGCAGATCACGAAAGAATCTGGAAGATTTAGAAGCAATTTGGAGCAATTTCAAGGTTGGGTTGACCAAGTTTGACTAGGGTTGACTAGAGTTGACCAAAGTTGACTTTTGAGGTAAAAAGTCAAAGATTTGAAAAAAATGATGATAAGATAAGATTTTGACAAGAAAGTGACGTTAGAAAGTCAACTACACAAGCGTCTGATCGCGTCAGTCCTGAAAATTTTAAAACGCAATTTTGAGCTATATAGGAGTGTCAAATTTTGATTTTGATCACAAAAATGGATTTAGAGTAGTCAAATTAGGTAATGGTGAAGTTTTCACACAAAATGGAGCACTTTGAAAAATTAGGTCAAAACCTATATAAGGATGAAAGGTCATTTTCAAATCATTTCAACCTTTTGACTTTTGCGAATTGAGCTTTGAGTGAAAAAAAATGGTCGTCCCCTACAACATGCACTGATTCAAGTGATCGAGGAGGCATAGCCAACCTGTAGCATATGGACCTCCAATAAGTAGTTGATAAACCTCTCTGCATTGCAAATTTCATTGATTTTGGTCAATTTTTTGTTAGTTTTCCGCATATTTAGGAAATGGTCCACGAGTTTTCATGCAAAGAAGTAGTTTCTTCATGTGGCCCATAGGGAAATCTCACATGATAAAATTACTTTTCATGCCATTCGGTGGGAAAGATCATGTGGGAGAGTACCCAAGTTTTTGCGAAAAACCCTTCCAATGGGTTTTTTTTCGCACGACAAGTCAAAAAACTTCATGCGAAGGTCAAGTTTCGCGTGACCCGAAGAACTTCGCGTGAAAGAGTACTTTATTGTGCAAAAATCTACTTCTTCACATGGGAAAAAGTAGACAATAAGAGCATGAAATTAGTCTGCGTCACATCCAATAGCTTTTGTGTCAGCATTGTTACTGTCTATAGGATGTCTTTAATGCTTTAATATCCTGTTATGCTTTGATTATCTCAGATTACTGATCGTATACTATTGTTTGCATGTCTTGTAGGTTGACTTTCTAGATATTGCATTCCGATCACATCACCCAACCATTAGTAGGTTAGTATCACAGCTTGATGATGCAAAGACAGTGCATCTGGGTACGCTGGGTTTGAGTTCGTTATGTGATGTACCCAAGATTCGGGTAAATCACAGATTGTTAGGAGCATTGGTTGAGCGTTTCCATTCAGAAACAAACACCTTCTATTTTCCATAGGGGGAGATGACTGTGACCCCTGAGGACATCTATCGGATCCTGAGGATACCATTCCATGGTGCCAGGGTAGAGTATGAGGCACAACCCAGATTGGGGACACAGGCATTGAGGGAGATCTTACAGGATGAGCTACTTACGGGGAGGGCGATCCCATGGGAGGATCTGATCAGTGAGTATGGACCCACCCATAGGTTACCAGTGGTGTTAGCCTACTTCCTGGGTTGTTACCTAATGCCCAATCATGGACAGCACAGTCTAGAGTGTGGCTGGGGCAGGATGTTTCAGTAGATGTTAGCACGACCTTGACATTATGGATGGGGTCAGTGCATGCTAGCACACATATATCATGAGATGCATGAGATCGCCTATTGAGAGGTGAAGAGTATGACAGTTGGAGTTTTTGTATTACAGGTTTGGGCCTGGGAGCATCTTCCCATGATGAGGCTGATATGCGAGGACATGAGGCAACCTCTAGAGCCTTACATTTGTAGATACAGGGGCATGATTACCCAGCCAGTGCTGGGTAAGGTAGATCAATGGAAAGCCTAGCTCGATGACTTAGCTACAGTATTCTAGAGGCCATGGAGACTCATAGAGGCCTGGGATGATGCTGCAAAGTATCTCAGTCACATGTTTTGTTCATGAGTGATGATAGGTCGCACTATCATAGTTATTGAGAGATTCCCGCAGAAGTAGGTATGGCGGTAGTTGGGTTGCCCACAGGACATCTCAAAGGAGTACACAACATATGTGAGATTCATAGATGAGATTTGGAGGGGCTGGCTGATGAAGCTAGACCAAGGACATACGATGATTGATATTTGAGCATTGGTCCCAGTACAGTGGGACTATATGAGGGATGTGGTGGATGGTGGCATGACCACAGAGTACAGGGAGCACTTTGTTACCCATCCATTCCCTAGGTTTATAGATCTGGTCAGGATAGCAGGCCGAGGGCATATAGTACATCCACAGGTCATATAGCCATAGGTGGTACAATAATAGATGCAGATGCCCCCACCATAGTGGAGCACACAGCCAAGGGTACAACAGGGTCCCCATCCCCGGATAGTACAGGTAGACATCCCCACTCGATAGATGGGGATGGATGTAGGGGCCAGTGGTAGTGGTAGTACAAGGTAGTCCTGATGATGGGCTATTGGGCCAACAATTAAGGAGCAGCAGGTACCATTACAGGAGGAGATACAGTAGGAGGATCCCATGCAGGAGGATCAGCCTGCGTAGGATCTAGAATAGGATCCATAGTGGCGGTCTCAGGAGAGAGTTAGAAAACTCTCAAGATAGGTTGGAGACTTGACGATACAGGTGTTTTTGCAAGACACATTACTTCTAGATAGAGATCAGGAGGTACAGGATCTCCGAGAGCACCTCCGGGAAACACAGTAGGAGGTACATCACTAGAATGATCGAGCGGCATATTACTATGCATCGTATATAGGAGTGGTTCCTGATGAGGCATCACAGGTGGCTAGATTTTTGACCTATGGAAGAAGGTTGGAGGGTGCGTAGGTGCCACCTCCACCACATAGGGCCCCACCTCCACCTCCTCTAGGTGATGAGGGAGAGGGCCAGAGTTAGTTTTTGATAGATAGATGAGATCATACAATGTATCTGATGCATTGGCATCCATGTATTTATATCACCATTTTGAGATAGATTGTGCTTGAGGCACCATTTTGTATTTGTATCAATATATATATATGAGCTCATCTTTTGGTATCATCACATGTTTCATACTATCTTTTATGAGATGTTTCCTATATGCTTAGATGGTTAAATGAATCAGAATGTATGCAAATGTATGAACATGTTTTACATATATGTAGATGTATGAAATGCACATGTATGATTTAGATGCAAAGATGTATGTATGTAAATGATAATGAGTTGTGAATATGAATATGTATATGGTACTAACATCTCATGTAGGACAACAAATGCTAACCAAAAGAATATGTGAAGAATCAAGAGCGAGGATCAAACACTTGTGCAATCATGATGAAACCAAGATAGTGAAGAAGAACTCCCCAATGTATGAACCTAGGAGAATGCAAAGAAAAGAAAACTGAATCACTACCATAATGTAAGTCGAGAATGAAAATGCAATCCTATGCTAAATGCAATATGAAAGTGCAATTCTAGGACATGGTTGTGAGACCCATCATATAATTATCATCATTGAGCATTTTTTGGAACATGAAAGTTGATACAACCCTTACTGGCACGACAATGCAACCATAAGGATATGAATATGACTTGTCATCAGATAAAATATAGGAAACAAACGTAAGCACTAGGGAACAAAAGCCAAGATGACCTGAACATTATTTCCAGTTAATGTTGCAAGAGTACACCAGTATCGAGGCATCCAAAGCCAAGATAAACATGAGTGTTATTGTGCGTAAACAAACATGGAAATAAAAAACAAAGTAATAACAAATAAAGCAACAACAGGCAAGGAGGTAGTACCAACCCCACCATGGCGTACAAATAAACAAGATTGAGGGATGTGAGGTTGTTCCACCTTAATGTGGGAGCTCTTATCACATACACCATGTTCATTTGACATTGCCGGATCATCGGGACTACACCAAAAAGAAGTAGACAAAGAAAATATCAATGAAATCCATAAAAATAGACAACATACAAAGAAATATTCAAGCATAGCTTAGCCAGTTCCAAATTTTTTGAATGTATTCATTTTTAGAGATGTTCAAAAACACCTTTGTTCTTGTAGGTGCATTGTGTTTGATTGTTATCGATAGATGTTTACATTTGAGATATTCGAGGTTTGTTAGAAAAACACACATGTGTCCAAGATAGTGTTAAAAAAAACTATTTATGGTGGTGTTGAAAAACACCAGTTTGTGGTAGTAGCGAGTTGTCCTGGACAAGTGACAAGATTATTGACTCAAGTGTAAACCAAATATATGATCAGATGGGGGGCAAATGCCCCCAAGTAATGATGACTGATTTGACGCATGTTGCAAGGACAAATGAGATTTGGTTGCCCCCAAGCGTATGGTGCTGAATAAATGTCAATTCAGGAGGGTTTGCAAAGGAACAAGAGTGTCACAAAAGTGACCAAAAGCTATGTACAAATTAAAGAAAAGAATCATCAAGACCAAGTATCGATAGATAGAGCGGTGAGGTATAACTCCAACTATAATGGATGTGAGATATCTTGAAAGAATAGTGACAGTAGGTAGATGCAGTGAGAACCATTGGTGACTGACGTGAGAGAGATGCTCGAGTGAAGAGATCGTAGAACTAGCTAGACATTAGTAGGCAGACACAATGAGAACCGCTGGTGACTGATGTGAGAGAAATTCTCAAGGAGAGAGAACTCAGTATAAGCTAAGCGATAGTAGGTAGACATAGTGAGAACCACTGGTGACTGTCATGAAGTAGATCCAAAAAAAAGGTAATAGGATAATGCCCCCAAGACCAGGAAGGTTGTCTTGAGAGTATGACCAGTTTCAATCCATGTGAGTTGGTGTCTTGATAGGAACTGAAAGGAAATGAAAATAGGAAAGAAGGAAAGCAATTGCATAAAGCCAAGTGACGTTGTGATAGATATAATATTGTGGAACAAGAGGCGCCTGTTTACCAGGTTTTCACCTTCTTAGCAGAAATTGTTTTTTTTTTTTTGCTACCATGACGCTTCTTTGCCAGGTTTTCATCAATGGCACCTTTTGTCTCTTTTTCTCTTTTTTTTTTTGTATTTTTCAATTTTTTATTTTTTTTGTATTTTTTAGAATATATGAATTTTTTAGAGATACATCAAAGTGCCTATCGCTAGGTTTTCACTAAGATGATCATTTTTTCAGGACTTTTTTAGATTTTTAATTTTTTTTTCAGGACTTTAGTATATACATGAGCACACTAAAGATGTCTCAGCTGTAGAACCACTTCAGATGAAGAGCGGTGATAAGCTCTTTGAGTTGTTCTCCTTCAGTAGTAGAAAGTTGATAGGTACCAGAACCAAACACTGTAGTAACAATATATGGACCAAGCCAGTTTGGTTCAAATTTCCCTTTCTGGATTCGATGTTGTTGATTCTTAGTATTAACCCTCAGAATGAGGTCACCCGCGTGGAAATCCCTTGGTCTAACCTTCTTGTTATAGCTCTTGGAAATCCTTTTCTGGTATGCTCTAAGGTGATCGAATGCCACTTGTGGATATTCATCAAGTAGTTCTAGCTCTTGTAGATGAGATATTCTATTATCTTCATCAGTAATGAGGCCTTTCAAAGAGACTCGCAGAGAAGGAATCTCAACCTCAATTGGTAACACAACATCTGCTCCATAAACCAAAGCATAGGGAGTAGCCACTGATGGTGTTCTTATGCTTTTCCTGTATGCCCAAAGAGTTGGATTGATCTGGAGATGCCAATCTCATCCGGATTTGTGCACTATGTGATGCAGGATTTTAAGGATTGTCTTATTGGATGCTTCCACCTATCCATTACCATGAGGATAATAGATGGAAGACCAATGTTGAGTAATTTTAAACTTAGAGCATAGCTCTATCAAATCCTTGTTTTTGAATTTTCCCCAATTATCAGTGATTATTGCTGAGGGTACACCATGTCTACAGATGATGTAGTTGAGAATGAGCATAGCTACTGATTTTCCATAGGCAACAGTGAGAGGAACTGCCTCCACCCACTTGGTAAAATAGTCTGTAGCTGTAATTATGAACTTATGTCCATTTCAGGATGAGGGGTAAATCTAACCCACTAAGTCAAAGGCCCATTGTTGAAATGGCCAGAAAGTAATGAAGGGAATAAGCTCCTTGGATGGAGCATGAATCAGATTACCATGTAGTTAACATTGCTTGCAAGACTTAGCAAACTGTGTAGCTTCCTTTTCCATATCTGGCCAATAGTAACTAGCTCTAATAATTTTACGGGCCAATGTCAGGCCATTAGAGTGAGACCCACAGATGCCTTCATGCACCTCTACTAACACACGTTTGGACTCATCAGTTTCTAAACACCTTAGGAGGGTACCATCTAGACCATGTCTGTACAAGTCATTGGCTATGATGACAAACTGTGAAGCACTGTGGATTAAGTGACGTTTCTCATTTTGGGTGTAAGTGTCCAGAAAAATCTAGTCATGAAGGTAGGAAAAGATATGATGTTAGTGAGATGAGTCGTGCCGAATGACATAATAGATCATTTAGGAATCAAGGGAGTCATAGGATGGGTATCGTAACATCTCCACTAGGAATTCATGTTGAAAATCATTTTCTGGCATCTATAGCATGGAGGCAAGAGTAGCCATGGCATCTGCTGCTTTACTATCTACCCTTGGAACTTGTTGAAATTTGGTTTGAGTAAAATAATTTTTGAGGTCATCAACCAACCATTTATAAGGCACCAACTTGTCATCCTTTGTCTAATAGATATCATTTACTTGATTGATGACTAACTGTGAACCTCCAAGAACATTGAGTTTGTCTACTCGCCAATCAAGGGCGATCCTCATACCATTGATTAGGGCTTTGTACTCCACAATATTGTTTGTACAAGGAAACAACATTTTATATGCTTTTGGTAAAGAGTATCTTTGAGGTGTAAGGAAAATTATTCCAGCACCTGACCCCTTTTGGGTAAATGAACATCAAAAAACATTGTCCATGATCGATATGTGAGAAGTAATATAGAATCATCTGGAAATTCAATGTGCAATGGTTGATGATCTACTAGATGTGCTTCTGCCAACTGATTTGCTATTGTATCTCCCTTAATGGCTTTCCTTTTGACATATTCAATATCAAATTCACTGAGAAGCATGACCCATTTAGCTAGTCTACCTGTGAGGGTAGCTTTACTGAGCAAATATTTCAGAGGATCAATTTTAGCAATTAGGCATGTAGTATAAGCCAGCATATAGTGCCGTAGTTTTTGTGAATCAAATACCACTGCAAGGCAAGCCTTCTCTATAGCAGAATATTTTGTTTCATATGAGACCAAAGCTTGACTAATTTAATAGATAGCCCTTTCTTTGTTTTTCTGATCTTCTTGAGCCAATAGGATACCCAATGATGTATCCATAGCAGATATGTAAAGTATAAGTGGCTTCCCATGAATAAGAGGCATCAAGATTGGTGGGTTTGCAAGATACTATTTGATTTGTGTGAACCCTTCATCACATTCTTTGTTCCACTAATAAGCCACACCCTTGTGTAAAGTCTTGGTGAATGGTTGTGACTTGTCCACCAGTTGATAGATAAAACACTAGATAGACTGCAGTCAGCCTTGAAGTCCTCTCATTTGTCTGATATTTTTCGATGGTAGCATTTCCATGATAGCTTGTACTTTCGTAGGATCCACTTCAATGCCTTTGGTAGAGATGATATAGCCAAGCAATTTTCCATATGTTACACCAAATGCACATTTCTTAGGATTGAGCCTCAGACTGAATTATTCCATATGATCTAGTATAGGACCTAGATCGGCAAGATGATTCTTCTGGTGCATTCTCTTAGCTAAAGTGTCATCCAAATAATCTTCCATTGTTTTATGCATCATGTCATGAAATATGGTGGTGACAGCTCTCTCATATGTAGAACCGGCATTTTTGAGTCCAAAGGGCATGACATTCCAACAGAAGGTGCCCCAGGCACATGTGAAAGCAGTTTTCTCTTGGTCCTCTGGCACAATTTTTATCTGGTTATAGCTAGATAAACCATCCATTAGTGAGTAAATTTCATACCCTGTTGTCATATCTACATTCATATCAATATTAGGCAATGGAAAATCATCCTTAGGACATTCCAAATTCAAGTCTCTGAAGTCTATGTAGACTCGTATAGACTTATCATGTTTTGATACTGGAACAATAGTAGAGATCCACTCTGCATAATCAATTACTCTGATAAACACTACTTTAAGCAATTTCTCCAATTCAACTTTGACAAGTAGAGCTACACGTGGATGCATGTTTCAAAGCTTTTTCTTGACGGGCTTCACACCTGGTGCAATGGACAAATGGTGCATGATTAGATTAGGGTCTAATCTCGGCATGTCAGAATATTTCCATGCAAACTTTATCTTTTTGCTTCTAAAGAATGTAGTGAATTCCTCTCTTTCTGCCTCTGATAGTGATTGTGCCAAGTGAATAATTTGAGGTTATGCCTCTATACCCAAGTTGATAGGTTGAGTTGGTTCAATAAGAACAGATGATCTCTCCTAGAAATGACTCGGAAGTGCATCAAGTATCTCATCCTCGAGCGCCTCGGAGAGATTTTCACCCTTGGATATGTCTTTTATTTTGACTATTTTAGGCTCTGATACTGCCACAATGTGGTTTTCACCATCAGAGCACCTATTTTTTCTTCTTTTGATTTTGTGACTAAGATACTTGATGTTAGCCTCAGTCATGTTGACACTTTCTTCACTAGTGGAAGACATTACAGGTTCGACAGCGTATAGGTAATAGGAAAGAGTGTAATTGTTCTGGAACGTAAGGACTTCATTAGATGGGGAGGTAGAGTTCTAGTCTATAAGCTTAGGATGGAAAAGTGAAAGAGAAGTGACAGGTTCAAGTGCGTTCATGGTATAATCATCAAAGGCATAGACAAGCAAGTCAAGACCTAAAGCGATCTCATCCAGAGGTATAGTCAAATTCCTTTGATTCCTAGAAACTGTAGTAGATGACATGTTAACATCTAGGGAGTCAGACTTGTGTGACCTTACATTAGACCCTTCACTTACTTCAAGAAGGTTTTCATATGTGTTAGCTGTATATGTATCTCTGTCAGAGGTGGCATATGATAAGTTGTTGAACTCATATTCATGGGAGTCCATGTCATCATTAGGTGTCATGTCAAAAACATGAGTGAAATCAACTCTTTATCCCCAGTTGGGATGGGTTCCACCTAGAACCTCTGATATGGTTAGATGAGCACCTTTTGACCTAGGTACCTCATTAGTGTTTGTAACATTATCTGCCTCTTGTGTAATGAGAAGTGACTGGATTCCTGGTCAAACTATTCTTGAAAGTGTGGTGGTATGTATAAGTCACCCTAGTGACCTAGATTTAGAGTATATATTTCTTTCCACTCCTCATAAGTTAATGGAGCAAGTGAAGTGGTGGTATCAGAATCACTGTGAGTGTCTACTATACTAACATGTGGTATAAAGTTATTTGGCTCAACAAAGAATGCCGCCAGGTCTGGAGGAATAAGATAAGGAAAACTATCCTCATCAGAGTTGTCTTCAGGTTCTTCAGTTTTAGATTTTTCTGCAGGTATTGGTTTCTTATCTTCTTGAGGTACAAACTTGGTTATCCCCAGTTGGAATGTGAGTTTCTGGAAGCCTATACCTATGGAGTTGCGTGTTCTACGACCAATAGCGCCATAAATGTATGTGGTAAATTTGGCCTTGTTAACTCACCATACACTTCAACATAGTCCTTCTTCATCAGATACACACAAGACTGAATATGAGATTATTCATCCTTTCTGTCTGCATGATTCGACATGTTTCCTTCTATCTAGATAGGGTTTTCAAAATAACTCTCAGAACGAGAGTCTCACAACCATAGACCAATCTAGGAACGAAGGATTTTTCTCCATGAATGCAATACAATACAAAATTATCCTAAGAATTGAAAGATGTGAGATTAATCTAAGACATGATTTCAATGCAATTATTCTAGAAATTGAAACTATTCTATTGCAATAATGAAATTATTCTATATGAGATTATCAAGAAATGTGGCAATAATTCAGTATTCTAACAATGCGTGAAAGTGAGTGGGGGTTTTGATTGAGAGAATGAGAGTTCTTTTATAGACTCAGAGATGATCAGAATAGAAACTTTCCTCTTTGAAATAAAATAGATAGGAAAGCCAGTTCAGAATAGAAAGCTTTATTCAAAAGAATACAATAAATTCTCTTCTTTTTTCTTTAACTATTTTCTTTCTTTGATTTTTATTGTTTTATTTGATTTATCTATTTTCTCTCTCTTTAAAGTATAATTAAAGAGAAGTTTCCAATTCTGAACATAAGAAAGATTTTTGAGAGATTATCCAATTAATTAAATAAATATGACCTCATAATTACTTTTTCTCAATTATCTGAATAATTAAATTCAATTATTAAAAATGAGGACATTTATTTAATAATTAAATATCATTTAATTCATTTTTCATGTGTCTTAGCTAAAGAGGGTGAATTTAATTTAATTAAAGTGCTAGGAGTTTATTATTAAATTAATTTGATCATAAGGTTTTTTTAGCCAAATAGATATTTAGGAATTAAATATGATGTACGATTAATGTAGATTTAGGATTTTCTACAATCGACACTTAGGTCGAGTGGAGTCAGTTAAAACTCAAAATTGCCTAGTACAATAGGACTTTGATGATCTAGAAGAGTGACAAATGAAACAAAATTGGTTAGGGTTACAAGATGCCAATTTTGGGGTGTTACAGACAAATCTACTAGATAAGGAGAAGATGTATCTGAAGAACAAGAAGTAGAAGTCAGTGAATCGGAAGAAGAGATTACTGTTAAGGAAAAAACAAAGAGACCAATAGTAGCCAAGGTAACCAAGCTGACTAAATAAAAACCTAGAGTTACCCCTCCCATTGCAAATTTTCCATGGACAAGGGCATATACTACCACATCTCTAGCAGAGAAAACAAAAGTCTATGTAAAGAAGGTTGGAGAGAGTAGTTCAGGATCGAAGACAAAATTTGCAACAAAGGTTGTGCTGAGCCTACAAGTTAAGAGACCAAGAAGAAAACTACATTTGGATCTAGAAAGTGATGAATACAAGACAAAAACTAATGAACCCAACAACATACCAACAACACCATTCAAGAAACCCACAGATATTAATGAGGTATGTGAGAACTTGAGAAATTCTGCAGGGTTATCTGGTTTTAAGTTTATCAAGTATGAAAAATTGAAGGTAGAAGACAAGAATAAGGTTCAAGTTTCTCTTCTAGACATGATGTGTAATTTAAAGTTAACTTGTATAGAAATAGGAAACAACGTGTTGAGTGAGTTATATGAGTTTCTATCTGGAAAATGGGAATTCACACTCACAATTGAAAGACATATAAGGGAAGGCACATTAGCTCAAGTCATTCCTGAGCTAACTAAGAAACAAAGAGAAAAATTTGTTGAAGAGTATAAGCATACATTCACACCTAAATAGAGAGGTTATGCTATCATGAAAAATGATATTGAAGAGATAGTACAATAGAGTACTAGGATTTGAAAGGAAATGTTTGGATTGATTGCTCCAAAAGAGAAGAAAACTAGTGAAGGAACATCTGAGCCAGAGGCTAAAGAAATTGAATTCACCCCTGTACCACATAAATCAATAGTTCAAATTTCTACTGAGCCTGAGAAGACTAGAACAGAAGCACAAGGACAAATAGAGACAGTTAAAACTATTGATCTAACAATTGACAGTCCAATTGATGTGACAATTGATGACTCTAGTAATCTGGATGTCGAGGGTCAGGATGAACCGAGGGACTCAACTATAGAATCACCTATTAAGGAGACTAAATCTGAAGAAGAGAAGAGTACAAAGGAAGATGAAGAGAGAACTCAAAAGGAACCTAAGGATAAAGATGCTCAGAAAGAAGCAGAAAAGGAGAAAACAATTGAACAGGAGGTAATTGCATAACATTCACCTACTTTAGAGGTTGTGAAATCAGTTCTAGATAGTAGTGAGGAGATAAGAGATACTAACAATGAGCCTAAAGAACAAGAGGCAGTGCAAGTGTTGGTTGATCTACCACATTCTGCATCATCAACTCCCACAGGACTTAAAATAGGAGGCATGTCTGATCAGTAGGCAATTTTGACTGAACTGAAAGATGCAATGGTGACTACTACTGAAATAGGAAAAGGTATCGTAGAAACAAAGCTAAGCAGTAGTTCACCTGAATTTAAGAGGAGGAAAGTTATGAGGAAGAAGTCTCAAATTCTTGATGTCACAATAGATGAAGTTATTGTGGTTCCACCATGGGATCCCAATGTTTTGTCTTATGAACAAATTGAGACTCTTCAAGAGCTACTTAAGAGGAAGAAAAGATAGGAGGAACTAAAAAGGGAGCATAAGAAAAAGTAAGTATTACATGACATCAAAGACATATTTGTAAAATCTTTTGACATGGAAGATGAAAACCCTCAAGCTCCTATTCTTGAACAGTTAGTTTATATTGTGCAAAAGGTAAATGATGACAACATTGAAGCCAATGAAAAGCTGTTGCAATGGTCTGAGAGGAAATTCAAGAACAAGGTACTAGAAAAAATATCAGGAGAGATTGTGGTAAAACATGTTGAACGTTCTTCTCTGTTAGAAATTTTAGAGGTAGTTGCAACAAATGTTTATTATTTGTATAAGAAGTTATCTGATGTTGAATTCTTCACAAAGGATAATCTACAGGCTTTAGAGAAATTCCAACTAGACTTAAATTCAATTGGAAGTTCACTGAGTATGGATTCTAGCACTAGCTCCTTACATTTTAATAGATTGAATTATGCACAAAGGAGGATAGTCGAGCTCATGGTTAAAGATGGTTGGATTAGGACCACATTTATTACTATTTAGACAAGCTTGATACCTCATCTAGAGGTCATTTAGAAAGAACTTTCATCTGCAAATGAATTGGTTAAGAGAGATTCTCATCTCTCCATTGTAGAAAGTTTAGTAATCCTAGCTGCTGAGCTAGAAGTGAAAATAGAGGTTATGAAGCTTGTCAAGGATAGTTGGGACTCTGCATTTGCATCCACCTTACAACTTCATAAACAGTTTTTGGACAAGTATAACTTGACCCCACCTACAATTAGTGACAAAAAAAGGGGGAATCTAATAGGAATGACAAGGATACAGCATAAAGAAATAAGTACAAGGTATCTTTATAAATATTTTTTTGAAGGCATGTATACTATGTAAGTCCTGTCAGATAAGGAAGATATATAATATCATCTGAGAATCAACATTAATTGCAAATGGAATTGTTTAGGCAAACTGATCATATGAACTCCCAGGAATCTGCAAATGGAAATAGATCTTCTCTCTCATTCCTAAAACACCTCAGAAACATCCTTATATCATGAAACCTTATTAGACCAAAGATACAAGCATGCAAAGTAGGCCATTTTCTATGACCAGACAATGTGCAGGAATACAGATTTAAGTAAACACCTTTAAACAACTATCTCCAAAACATATCAAATCTGAATTGTGAAAGCTATGAATCATTTCATTTTCCAAATGATAGGTGGTAAACACATATCCAAAGTGGATTCTCATGATAAACATTAGGTCATTTTTTACAAGCACCCAGAATAGGCCTTCTTCACAATCTTTTCAACACAACAATGCATACTTAGGGAAAAATTTTAGTATGGTCACTCCAAAATGCCTCTAGATTTTGGAGTTCCAACAATAGATCTAACTAAGAATGCATTCCCCATGCAAGCATGCTGAGGATTTCAAAATCTCATGGGTAGAAGCAGACCACCCCCAAAAAAATCAGACTTTCTCTTCACTTTCTCTCTCTTCTCCTTCTCAAACTCAAAAACTAGGAACCTCTTTATTTGAAAGGAAACACACCACACGACTAAAAGGGACAAAAATAAAATATACAAACATGAATCTTATTTAGAAAGGCTCAAAGCCCCAAAACTAACTTCATCTCTTACCTCTATCAAACATCTAATTTTCATCTCCAAAAATCTAAGGTAAACTGAAACTCATGCTTCCAAGTGTCTAATCAAAAACACTGTTATTCAGCTTCAACACATTAAACAAAAGACAATCAACAAACTCATCATCACTTGGAAGAGAAAAGTCACCAAATCGCTGTGAATGTTGATCATTGTGTGACATCAAAACATCACACTCTTGACTAGCACTGACTTGTTGAAAAAACAAACATTCCAACTCCATCATATAACTAGAAACATGTTGACTCACTTCAGCACATGCTTGCTTATCAAAGAATTTTTTTTCATATTTAACCTCATATGTATCATGCAAAGAATTAGGGGAAGCATGATGAACCATAACCTCTAATTTCATACTTAGCTCACCATGAGAAGCTTAATTCATTTTCAAACTAAAATAATTTTCAAGATCAAGATTAGAGGAGGATTGATTAGAATGAAAGGAAGTTGAATCAGTCTTTTCATCCTAGTTCCCATAGTTATTCTTTTCATAATCTAATATATCATTAAGATCAACTGAATTTTCAACCATGTCCTCATAGAAAGGATTAGAAACTACATGGAAACCTTTCTCAAATTCTGAATAGCAAAGCATTGGCTAATTCACATCTACTTCTTCATCAAAGAGTGGGTTAGAAACTTTATTAAACCCACCATCAATTTCTAAATCACAACCATCATCAAGGATGGAAATTTTTGAATCAGTATCATTGTGAGTTGAACAATCATCATTTCTATGAATTTTAGAAGAAGAAGAACTATAGCTATCATTTTCAAAAAGAAAATCCTCAATGATCTCATCAAAATAATCAGTTGTATGAAAAGGTGTTGGTGTTGGGACAACATATGCACAACCATTTTCAAAATCTCATAATTTTTTATCCTTTTCTTCTACAAATTCCTCACAAATGCTCACTCAAAAATCCCTATTTATTAAAATGGATTGAAAACAATCTTCCTTATTTGAAATAAGGACTGAAACTTTGTGGCTTATTTCTTCTTGTGCAAGGAAATCACTGCAACAAGTTCTGTCTGTGTCATAGTGATTCTCTTGGTGCTCACTAAAGTCTTCCTTAAATTGAGATATGAAGTCTACACTATTGTTCTGAATAGAAGAAAAATCTACAGGCTCAAAGGAAAAATTATTTACTAAAGATTCTATAGACACCTAAAATTGACTAGGTGTTTCTTAATCATCCAAATCTGTAAATCTCAGCAAATTGCCCTAAATCTCATCAAAATGCATCAATATAGATCAAAATCAAATTAAATGTACATTTATCAATCAAATTGGACAAAATCAATTAAAATCAAAGGATTAATTAATAATAAAATCAAATAATCAAATATAAGCCTAAAAGGGACCAATCAAAATTATATAATTGATTTTAATCAATTAATTGTATAGTTTTAAATCAAAAATCAAATCCAACCTATTCACCCTTACATGGATAATTTAATTAATTGATTGAATTAAATAAATCCTATTGTCTTTCAACACAATTTGATCAACCAATGAGAATTGAGTATTTTGTCTTCTTGTCCCACCCTTTGAGGACAACCATTTAAATGGTCCCCCCATTTGAAACCATTTGAGGGATCAAAATCAACCAAAGATCAACCCATGGTCAATTCACTCTACCCCCTACCCTTGGGAATTTTCTATAAATACAAGCCATTTTGAGATTATTTCATATCCTAGAAAATTTGAATGCATAGCATAATTACTATAGGCAATTTGTGAGAAATTGAGAGCATTTTGATCATTTTGAGAAGCAAATTGTTGATTTGAGAGCATAATCATGAGAAATTGAGTTAGAATTTCATATCATTTGAAATAATTGAGCTAGATTTAGGCATTTTGTTTATCAATTTCTCATTCTAGGATTGTACTTGAGAGAGATTAAGGCTGAGAGCTCTTTCAACAAAGATTAGATAGAGAACCATGATATGTCATGGATTTAAATGCAATTCTTTAGGCTAAATTATTATTTCTTTGCATAGAATTGTAGTTTTTAATCCTAATTTCATGAAGGTGTAATTTTTCACACACAAATGGTGCCCACCGTGGGGCTTTAGGCCTCATTTTAATCATTTTTATCATATTTTTGTGTTTTTTGCTTCACTTTTTTGTTCATTTTGCAGAAAATAGGTGAAAAGCCGCGTACAAAGATTTAAGAGCCACGTATAAAGATTTGAGGGCCGCCTATAGATTTTTCTTCTATTTTTGTCTTTCATTCTTAGGCCACGTATGAGATAAAGTGTGTTGCCTAGTTCTATAAAGGGTCATCTTTTAACCGCAAAAGACAGATTATGATGTTTCTAGAGCTGCGTGCTATTACTCTTTGACCGCAATTTGCACATTCTGTACCGCCTATGGATTTTCCTTTGCCACCTGTTGATTTTTTAGAGCCACGTGTTAACTTTTAATTTCTTCCTTTAAAGTTTTAAATTCCACTTTGTAACAGTTGAAAGCCTCTTATTAGTTGTTAAATGTTAAATGTCGCGTAGAATTAATTGCTTTTTATCAAGTTTTAATTGCTTTGTTCACTTTTCTAAATCTTTGGATTTTTGTTTCTTGCAGATGAAAAATCATCCAAAAGTACAAAAACTAGAAAAAAGAGTGACAAGGCCTAGCAAAGAGGTAAGAGCACAAAACAAGCTTTCTAAAGAAATTCATTCATCTAAAATTTTGGAAAGTTTAAAAGAGGAAGAAAATTTGTATGATCAATATATAAAAGTATTTTTTGCATACAAAAATAAATTCCCTACTCTTTGATTGATTTTCATTTTGACTTCTTTTAAGCTTGATTTTACAAAATCTAATCAAAAGAACTTAGGGGTGATTGTCAATTGGATTTGCAAGTTTTTCTTCTCTTTGTCTTTGTTGTGTTGACTAACTTGTTGGAGGAGCCAGAGTGGGAATGATCACCACTAGGTGAGTTGAAAAAAAACAAAATCTATCAAAAATGTGCCTAGCCTTTGCTAGCTTCAAAACAAGGTATTTTTCAAATCAAACTTGTATTTCTCAAATTGTGGCTTTCATTTAAATCTAGTTTAATAGGAAAACCCTTATTATTGTCCAAACTAAAGAAGCATTAGGCATATTCTCTTCACTTTTTGAAGTGAATCAAAAATCCAAACGTGTGAGTTCAATTTGGTAGATAGAAAGGGATAAGGAATTAACCAAACACTTCAATTTTAAGAAGCCCCTTGTCAAGGGTTTAAAAAAGAAAAATCATGTTTGAGGTGTTTTGAACAAGGAACGACAATAGGGATATGCTCTTCTCTTTCTAAGTGAATCAAACTCCTAAACTTGTTGAACTGAGTTCAATTTGTTGCTTTTCTATATATGCTAGATCATATAGAACTTTAGAGGGTCTGCCTCCCAAGATTTTCCTTATGAGGATGGTGAGAGGGAATGACCCAAAGGGGGAGACAATCACTTTTGTCACGATATCATCCAACCTACTATAAAAAAAAATGCACTTTACCTTAATTGGAAAGTGAATAAGTCTTGTGCAAGTCATCCTCACTTCCTCAAGTAGTCCTTCAGGATTGTGCAAAATCATACTTTTGTGCATGTGGGATGCCCGCAAGGGGGTAAAGGAACTTGACAATATTTAGAATGGAGGTGTGATTAAAACCTTATTAAATAGTAAGCCTACCTTTTTAGAGCCAATGTTAAAAGCCATATTTTTTTTACTCTAGGTAGATTGCTTGGAAGAATTTATTGTGCTATACCTGTAAAAACATCTGAGAACATACACTTTTAGTGTTGTTTTAGGGATATGGCACAAATTTGATGTGTGTGTTGAGTTTGTACTTTATTTTCACTCAAGAATCTTCTTTAACAGGTCTGATCAAGACCATTAAATTTTTTAAAATCAAAAAAATTAAAAATTTCAACTTTGATCAGCAAAGAGCTGCCTACAAACAATTGTGTGCCACCTACAAATAATTTTTTTCCACCTACAAACAATTTTGCGCTGCCTAAAAAAAATTTTGTGCCACCTACGAACTACAGAGTGTTGCATAGAGGAATTCTAGCAACCGTGTACCAACATTTAAAGGCAGCCTACACAGGCAAGTGCCGCCCAGAAACAAAGAAGGGAAAACAAGGGGAATTTCCTAAGGGTTTGGAAAGATTTTGAAATCATATTTGGATACCATTTTCGGAGTTATTTCTATCCAGTGCAACAAATAGATCATATTCCTTCAAACATTTATAATGATGAATCTATTTGAGAAATGAATCAATCCTATGGTGGAGAATAATTATCGAAATCAAGATCAAAATCTACATGGCACTCCATATGATGAAGTAAGTTAAGATGAAATATTGTAGGCATCCCAAGATCCTAGGTTTATGGAAACAATGCACATAATTTTGAAGAGGGATAAAGAAGCATATTTTTCTCAATTAGGAGCTACCCTTCCTCATAATGATGACATATCAACCTTAAAGAAGGATGAGAAAAAAGAAAAGGATACATCATATAACAAGGCATCATTAAGATCCATCTGTCCTTTTCTTTATGAACATGAGCCATCCATATCATCATCTTCTTCAAACAAAGAGGCATATAAGTGAAAAAAATCCATCTTTGATCAAGAACAACATCATGACCATATTATCTTTGATCAAGAGAATGAAGAGAAAGGTACCAATCTCAAGCAAGATCTAATGCATAAACCTCTATCTAGTAAGGTTTCTCCCATATCTTTTACTCCTTTCATCCTTCATCCATCTCACAAAGCTTCAAAACTATCCAAAATTCCTCCATCAAAGAGTGAGCCTAATGATGATACTTTCCACGTTGACTATGTCTACCCTCAACGGATACCTCTAAAAGAAACCCAAGCTAACTTACATCTTGTTGCATATCATTTTCATGCTTCAAAGATCATATACCCTAAGTTTCCATGTGATTCAATGCCTATTCAAAAGGATTCTCTATCATTCCTCCAAACATTCCCCATGCATATCCAAGCATCTAACTTGTACTTAGAAATGGCTCCATGTCAAGAGGATAATCCAAAAAGAAAAGAAACAAGTATTAATAAAGATCAAGATCAAGATTCTATACAATCCCCTCTCATATTTGATGAAGGTCTCATATCCATAGAAGCTTGTGATGATCCCCTTGCACCCTTTCATGTCTTCCAAGATGATATCCTTCTATTTTATGATCAAAGTGTCCTTCCAAGCTCTATACCTAGTCCAATTCCCAAGCAAGATCAAGATATCCCTTCCACCATTTCTAATGAACATATTGAAAATCAAGAGAAAAACACCCTCTCTAGACCATCCAAAGATCCTTGTCAAGATCAAGGTATCCCATCAAATCCTTGTCATGATCCTCCACATTCACCTCAAGAAACCATCATTCTTCCAAATTCAGTGCATGATAATAAATCCCTTCAAGACTCATTTTATACTATCAAAGTTGTTCCTATGAAAGTTCTTCATGAGCCTATTGGTATAAAGATAAATCTTAAAGATGAGAACCTCGACAATGCAACTAATGCCAAAGATGTTGATATCCCTTTCACACCTTATATTCCACCATTCAAACCCAACCATATTCCTTCATGATCCTCCAAAACCATTTTGGGTTCCTATGTCCCAAAGCTAAAGTCTTCATTCCTTCCATCCATATTAGGTCCATATATCCCTCCAACAACCATGCCTACCATTTCTAGTTCGCCATCCACTTACCCTACCATGTATCAAGATCAATGAAGGCACACATCTTTGAATAATTTCCAAACACCAATCCATATGAACCCTCCATATTATTCCTATTCACCCATAATTCCTAAGTATTTTGGAAGCAATTTGGATGTGCAACATAAAAATAAGAAATCCAATAATCCACATGTGTATAAATAACCATGTCCCATCTAATCGACATGTGAATGAAAAGAAAAAAGAAATATCCAAAAGGCCGCAAAGGTCCACAAAGGAAAAATAAATATCCAAAAGGCCGCAAAGGTCCACCAAGAAAAATGAAAAATAAAGAAAATGTGGGTTCCTAAATCCCTTATTGAAGAAATGCATTCACAAGCATCACAAAAGGAATAAAAATCAAAGACTATGTGGATTTCCAAGTCACTTTTGAAAGACTTGCACACAAAATAAAAATCAAACTTGACATTCAAGCTTCCAAAGGCTTCCGTTACATCTCCTTCCAAATATTTTCCACTTTCAAAGTCTACTTTCAATTCCTATATCCCAAAATCCACTACCTCAAATACATCCTCACCTCCTTCGTCCATTGTTCCTCCATCATTCCACCACCCTTCAAAGTGTGTGTCAAAGTTGATCTTTCCAACATTTCCATCCACAACATACCTTCGTCTTATCCTCACATTCCTTATCCAACACATACTTTCCATATTTCCATCCCTTTTGTCCAATCTATGGCATAAAACCTTCACCACCATCTACCCTTATCGTTCATATCTATCCTTTTTCATCACCTTATCAATATCTTTGAGAATCCTTTCCATCGCCATGGTTTATTATAGCATGTCTTTTAGAGGAGCATTATCCAAAGAGCTAAATGTTGGGGAAATATTAAAAAATAGAAAAAAGAAAAAAACTGAAAAAAATAGAGAAAAGTGCCTTGGTGAAAACCTGGTAAAATAGGTGCCATGGTAGAAAAAGTAAAGAGAAATAAATCCATCCTATGGTGTTCAAACCACTTTTTTTGGTTCCTTGGACAAGTACCATGATGAAAACCTGGCAAACAGACGTCATGTGTAATTCCTTCCTCTTGCACTCTACACTTGGGGGCAAGTTTCATCCACGCTATCTTCCATCTTCCTATCATTTCTCTCACTTGCATCCATATTCCCTCTTTTACCATTGGTCTTGACAAGGTTGAACATATCCATGCGCATCAATTATTTTGACACCGTTATCCTTTCCATCAGCTTATTCACTTGTTGCATTCATGCTACCCTATCTTGATCTTGCTTCTCCCCAATCCACCTTCATTATTCCTATGCAATATTTACATAATCCCAAATCATCCCCTCATAGCCTCCATCACCCCTTTATCCTGATCGTGCTATCTTATTCACATCTGACCCAAATTGATCCATTGGTCTTGATTGAAAATGAAGGACATAAAGTGCAAAATATGTTATTAAAAAAAAAAACAAAAAAAACCTCTTGACATGTCCACTCTTTTGGACCACTCAGTTTAATGACATCAAGTCATTATCCTATATGCTATCTAGCACTGCATCATTGGATTTTATTGCTTATCCAAACACATTTTTTGCATTGCTATATCCTTTTTCCTTAGCTTGTGTAATCTTGAGGAGATGGTCCTACAGGTCACATTCACACATTTCATCCATCATGGCCTTTCCATTTCTAATCCATCAACTTGCAAATCCATCCTTCATGTCCTATACCTTGCTCGACATTGAGGGAGAACCAATGTGATCTTGTTTGAGAGATAGTAAAATCTAAAAATTCTAAAAATCAAAACATCAAAAAATTCTAAAAATTCTAAAAATAAAAAATCTCTAAAAAATAAAAAAATAAAAAAAAATTCAAAAATCTCTAAAAATCCAAAAAACATTAAAATAAATCCAAAAATCCTCCACAAAGTCTTTCAACTACATTGCTTCATTCTAGGTTTCATATTGCCCTAATTTTGACACACGGCCTCAATTTTACTTGGGGGAAAAGCATTGGTTCTTGGTACTAAACGGATTTAAGAGTGCTACACTTTGGTCACACATTAGAAGAAAATTTTCAGATTCAGAGGAGAGATATTTTGGAACCTATGATGGATATCATTGTTCAACCTAAACAATTTGATCCTACAACATGATCCTTGAGTTTCATTGACTTATTTTATCAGGATTAAAAATTAACACCCTAAATGATCAGAGTGTTTGGAATTCTTTTTGAAAATCTAGATACATTGCTACACACTTGAAATTTTTGATGAGTTTTTCATTGAATTTTTTGAGTCATATTCTTTTTAGCTAATCGATGATGTTTCAACTAGATTGGCGATGATGCAAACATGATGTTTTCTTGGCTTTTGTGTGACTATTTTGAGGAAGATCCTTTAACTTGTGCGAAGTCATCTAAGGATATGGTCATCAAAGAACCATTGAGGACATTCATATAGGAAGGAGGGTTATCCTTTTTTTTTCATGCAAAGGGATACCTTAGCTATTTAGATCTTCAATAGCTTCATACCAACATCCACTTGCAACATTATATCCGATTAAACTGATATTCATACTCCCATAGTTGGTCATTCAACTAGTGAGGGTTGTACTCAGTTTCACAGAAGGTTACCAAATGAGATGAAAGTCATATTCATATTCTTATGGTTGCAGTGGCACGAGTAAGGATTGTATCGACTCCTAGTTCCACAATGCTCAATGATGAAAATATATCTTTGTTTGCATTTCTTTCGCAAACCTCAAGGACAATTAGTTGCATTGCATTTTCATGATAGATTAATTGTATCTTTATGGTATTTTTCCTTAATCAAGGGGGTGGAAGTTAATCATGATTACATCATCAAAGTCCTAATCAATGTCCTCAAATACCCAATCCATAAAATTGATCACATGCTACATCAAGGATATCATCACTATGCATCTTCTCACCTAGGGGAAACCTCAACATTTGATCAACTAGGGGCAACCTAATTTTGTTCATTACTCATCCCTATATCTGCACCTAAATCATATAGAATGCCCCTATCTATCAGCCTCCCACCATCTAATCAAATCCAATCCAATCCAATCGAATATCAATCAGTCAAATCATCCAATTGATCATCTAACGTCAATCATTTATCCTATCATCCATTTTCTCATCTTGAGCGCATCAAATTTCCTAACTCTAGATCTTGAGAAAGTAAAATCAATCCATTTGTTCATCTCTCTAGATCTTGAGAGTGAATTATCAGTTTATCCAATCAATCCATCAACCTACCTATCCGATTGACATCTATACAACATCAACCAAGTGATTCTAACTGACATCAAGTGATATTCGAACATCATTACCTTATCTAGAACATCAACATTTTCTCAATCATAGCTCTTATCATCAAATTCTCTTCACACTAGGGCATGTTTTATTGCCAAGATCATCATCAATGTTTTTCAAAAATGAAAACATCTTGGATCTATTCTTCATCAGTTTCATCAAATCTTTTGCATCTAAGTATCAAAATTCTTTCATTTCTAAGGGAGCATCATCATATCATCAAGTCAGGATTCTGCATCACATCTTATATCAAATCTGGGGCATTAAAAATTCAAACTTTATGAGTGAGGTATTCTGCATCAGGGTTTCACATCAAGTTATGCATCAAAGTTTAGCATCAGGGTTTCACATCAAATTTTGCATTAGGTTATCAGCTTCATCATAACAGGTTTTGCATCAGTTAATCAATCAAACATCAGTATCAAATAAATCATCAGGACATCATGTTTTCTTTGAATCAATGTGCTTTGCACCTCAATTCAAAGAGGGGAATTTGTAGACACCTAAAATTGACCATGTGTTTCTTAATCATCCAAATCTGCAAATCTCATCCAATTGCCCTAAATCTCATCAAAATGCTTAAAATGCATCAAAATGGATGAAAATCAAATTAAATGGACATTTATCAAGCAAATTGGACAAAATAAATTAAAATCAAAGGATTATTTAATAATGAAATCAAATAATCAAATATAAGCCTAAAAGGAACTGTAATCACCTAAAAATGGTCACATAAACCCTAGACCCCCAATCTCAGCAATTAATCAAGAAACCCTAATCTTGATTAAACCTAAGACCTAAATCAAACAGGCAATTTATCAAATTCAAACTGATCTGACCTAAACCCTAGGTCCTGATCGATCATCGTACTTGATTAATTAATTAATTCCTAAAATCACATTACATTGGCAAATATATCTTATGTTAATTATTTAATTGATATTATGACATTAATTAAATAAAAATTAAAAAATTCTCAATTAAATCAAAAAGGAATTAAATTAATTATAAAAACATAAATGTACCTCCAAAATCAATTAATTTATTAAAAATGCATACGACATCATCGAATTGAGTTAATTGATTTATCAAAATGGAAATAATCCAGTTCCACTCAGTTAACTAATTCTCCATTGTTTATCATTTTGGAAACATTTTGGTTAACTATGAACTGATTTTGGAAGTTTCCAAAATGACTTATCAGTCAACTGACTCTCTCGACCAATCACATCACTTGGACATGGATTGTGCTTCTTCAATCAAATCTAAGCCACTCTTTTTGTTCGATCTCGACTGTCGATTTGAGAGATATTTCTATAAAAGAGAAAATCTTTTCCTTCACAAAGGATCCTAATCTTTTATCTAAAGTTATTATATTGCATTTTATCTTAGCTTTCTTGCATGTTTTATCTTTTATTTAATATTTTTTGTTTATTACTTTCAAGCAAATCAATCTAATTTAGAGCACACTTTATTTTGGGTTTAAAACTGAATATCTCATACTTTCAATTTGGTGCTCTAAAACTGAATCCTAACTAGCTTGGATTAATAGCAATCTATATTTTTATTTGCATTTAGATTAAGCAGTAGTTTACTCTTAGCATATATCTTTTAAAATCCTTCATTTAGGTTAGTGTGTAGTCACTGAGCTTGCAATGATCTAAGAGCAAGCTCATACTCCTGCCTTCTAGAAGGCAATAGGTCGACTCTTTCAGACATGCAGGATGAATGAATCCATATTCATTCTTGTATGTCACTGAATTATAATGACCATGTTGAAGTGTACTACTAAATCATAGGCCCACATTTAGCTATCACATTTATGGCGCCCACCGTGGGGCAGAAAATCAATTTCTGGCCTCATTTTAAGTTTTATTGTCAATTCTGTTATACTTCCATCTTGAGATAAATCTGAGTTTTCCATTGCATCCAAAATGCCATTTTGGTTGAAAATGAATGTAAACATGTCTATGCCCGGTCAAAATTGAATCTGTCACAAAAAAAAATTTATAAACAGAAGCCGTACAGCCATCTGCACGCAAATCAAAGTGATTTTTGCACGCATATCAAAAACAATTTTTGTGCATATCTAGGTAAGGATTTTTAAAATCATAGGTTGGATTTATACACATTTATCTTCTATAATCCAATATTATCACAGCTCTACGCATATACAAATGTAACATCCCACGATCTAACGGAAAACCACGAGCCCATGTGTTCACTTTTAATGTCACAAGGTTTTGTATTTAAATAGCTTTGGTTTCTACTGTCGCATGAATGTGGGATCAAATCCCCATATCCTGTCCCCACTCACTGCATATTCCCTCCACCCACATAGCTCCCTATTCTCCTGATTCCCGCCCGCCACCCAACTCCACCAATCCTCACCCCATGCTGCTTCTTAACCCCCATCCTACGCACTTTTTGCCACCCGCCCATCTCTTCCTCCCCTCCGATGTGCTACCATCACACCTAGAGCCATATCTAACCCCACACCTCCCTGCACACCCTTCCCATCTCCCTTCTACCCCAACACCGATTACTCCTCCTCCACTTGCCACTTCCCACTCACCGCTTCATCTCGCCAACCACTCCCTTTCCTTCACTCGGCTTCCCCCTTCCCTATGCTAACTACACCTCTCTCACCTCCATTTCAAAAACCTTCTTCCCCTCTATGATATCCTCCCACTTTCTCCCTTCATGCATAGCCAACACCATTCCCCGCTTCCCTCCATCGATGTTTGGATTGAGTGCCTCGACCCTCACAAATTAATCTTGCGGCTTTCTGTTTGTATGCACAGGAGTCGACCTGGCTATCAAAAGTAGTTGAATTGGAATCTTACCATTTCAAGGAATGGAATTCTAAAGAAGTGGTTTGGTTTATTCAAATATCCTCTAACATGTTGTTGCATGCTATTCAAAATTTTGTGTTACACTTATAATTGATCTGTGCTTATGACACTTGTTTTCTCTCTTTCCACACAAGAATTTAGATTGTTTTAAATTTGACATTCATTTGACCATCATTTTGCAAGGTTATTGGCTTTTTATGACACCCTTGAAAATGTCAATTTTAACTCCTCATACTGCTAACATCAGCAGGGTTTGAAATTTCTTAGCCCTCATCACGTGCAGTTTCAAATTGGCAGTCCAACTTCAAATCAACATAACTTGCTCATTTTAAGTCCTTTTTGGGTGCAATTTTTTTATTTATTTTGGGTGTATTTGTCTGAATTTTTTTGGGTTGGCGTTAGTTTCTGGATTTGGATCTCTGATTAATCATAAATTGCAATTTTTTATGACTGTTCCTGTCTAATCCTTGTTTTTGTAGCTTCCAGACCCTCATACGGGCTCATACGATCACCTTTTTCAGTGCAATTTTTTTTGAAACTGCATGATTTTTTGTGTACTTTCTGAATATGTGATCTATTTTCTAATTTTTTGATTTTGATAATATGGACTAATCTTTGGCTTTGATGTTCACGTGATTATCCTTGACTGTACCATCTCCCTTATCCTCCATATCAATCTTCTTTACCATCACCTTATCAACATATGTGAGCATACTTTCAGCGCCCTTGACCTATTATTACATATCTTTTAGAGGATCACTATCTAAAGAGCTAGAAGCTTAAGTTCCTCCATAAAATCAAAAAGATGAAAAAAAAGAAGAAAAAGTGCCTTGGTGAAAACCTGGTAAACAGGCACCTTGGTAGAAAAAGTAAAGATAAATCAATCCATCCTATGGTGAAAACCACTTCTTGTGGAACCTTGGATAAGTACCATGATGAAAACCTGGCAAACAAGTGTCATGCATAATTCCTCCTCCTGCACTCTTCACTTGGGGGCAAGTTCCTTCCATGTCATCTTGTCCATCATATCTTACATCCAACGGGTCCGTGAGCATCCATGTTCTTTCCGGTGATCTTGACAAGGTTGAACCTATCTAGGAGAACACATGTATCCTATCATGCATTATCCTTTCCATCATCCTATTCACTTGCTCTCATCCATGGAACCCTATCGTGATCTTGCTTATCCTAAGCCAACTTCTGAGCATTTCACCCTTTATCCTGATCATGTTATCCCATCACTATCCTATCCAATTGACCCCTTGGTCTTGATCAAAATGAAGAATAAAAAATGAAAAATTGTTTCTTAAAAGTCTCTTGACATGTCCATTATTTTGGAATCCATGCTTATCATGACACCTAGTCATTATCCTATATGTTATCTAGCACCGCTCCATGAGCCTACATTGCTATATTCATTTTTCCCTAGCTTGGGTAATCTTGAGGAGACTGTCCTTGAGGGTCGCATTCACCCTCTTCATCCATAATTGTATTTTTGCCTCATCCATCAACTTTCTAATCCATCTGTAATGACCTCTACCTTGCTATACATTGGGGGCAAACCAATGTGATCTTGCTTGAGACCGGTTAATCTCTCAAAAAAATCTAAACAAGTGAAAAAGGATCCTGAAAAAAATCTAAAACTTGGAAAAAGTTCTTAAAAAATGATCATCTTGGTGAAAACCTAGCAATAGGCGCCTTGATGTATCAATAAAAAAAAATCAAAAAATGGAAAAATACAAAAAAATTGAAAAAAAGAAGAAAAAGTGCCTTGGTGAAAACCTGGTTAACAGGTGTCATGGTAGCAAAAATAGAATCTCTGCTAAGAAGGTGAAAACCTGGTAAACAGGCACCTCTTATACTTAGTGCTCCATCTATCAATGCTTAGTCTTGGCAATCCTTTGCTTCAGTTTGTTCATATCTTTCAGTCACTTTCGTGACACTCTCGTTCTTCTAAGAACCCTCCTGGCTTGAAACTGATCCAGAGTCATAACCTGGGGGTAATCAAATTGGATTCATCCTTGCAGTATGAGTCAAGTTAGTTATTGTCATTTTCTACTAGGGGCATGGGTCCCCAATTTGATCACATCTTTGGTTTGCACCAAAGTCAGTAATCTTTTCATTTCTGAAGGACAACTAGCTACTGACACAAACAGGTGTTTCTCAACACCACAACCAATAGTGTTTCTTAACACTCACTTTGGACACATTTATGTTTCTTAACACACATTGGATATCACAAATGTAAACAACAAATTGATAGCAATCAAACACAAAGCACTCACAAGCACAACAATGTTTCTCAACACTTCATACATATACACATCTGAATACTTTGAAACTGGCTGAAGTATGCTAAACTTTTATCTATATGCTTCCTATTCTCATTGATTTTGTTAATCTTTTCTTTATCTACTACTTGTTGGTGTTGTCTCAATGATCCAGCAACGTCAAATAAATAGGGTGTATGTGATAAGAGCTTCTGCATTAAGGTGGAAAAGCCTCACATCCCTCGATCTTGTTTGTTTTTATGCCAAGGTGAGGTCGGTACTATATCCTTGTTTGTTATTTATTTGTTTGTTTATGCAAGATCACACTCATGGTTATCTTGGCTTTGAATGCCTCGATACTGGTGTACTCTTCCCACATCAATTGGAAACAACGTTTAGGTCATCTTGGCTATTGTGCCTTGATGCTTACATTGGTTTCCCATATATTATCTAATGAAAGTCATATTCATATTCTTATGGTCGCAGTGGCACCAGTAAGGATTATATCGACTCCAATGTTCCAAAAATGCTCAATGATGAAAATTTTCATCTGCTAAAGCTTAGTGACTACACCTTAGGTTGCATTCATGTTATTCTTGCATCTGCATCTACATCTGCATAGTGTTGAAATTAGCATAATAATTGTATCTCTATCCAATGTGAAGGATCTGAGATTCTAATTGATCAATCTTCTCCTCGTCAAGTGGTCATGACACCCCTTGCTAAATCAACTGTCCTGATTCTATTTTCAAGATCAAAATTGAAATCTAAATTTGACCACTTGCACTATCAATGGAAATCTCTCATGCTTTTCTTCTAATCAATCCATGTATCTTACTTTTGGTCAATCTTGGTCAACATGACTTCTCATCAAGATAGATTTTGTCCTAACCATGTGGGACCTCTTTCCAATCAGATTAATTTCTTCCTAAATTGTCTAATCAATCAAAGTGCTTCTCATCACTGGGTGACCTAGCCATATTTTGATTTCGCTCCCAAGGGGGCAGGATCAGGACATCAACATTTCAATGATCACATCCTCAATCAAAACCCCATCGCTTGGGGCATCTCATCTTCATCACATCAAATCAAGTTGAGATCATCTTAAATCAAAGGCAACCTAATCAATGGTCTTATACAGTGGTGAATACACTCAAAACTAGATAACATCAGTCTTATACAGGCTATTCATTATTGAAACTAGATACATTGATCAAATTGGCTTCATCACTTCAAATCAAGTCAATTTCCTTGCTAATCAAATCTCTTAATGGTAATCAATTTCATATCAAACTGGTTATTCATTCAAACCAATCAAAAAGGTTTAAGAGTTCTTAACAGATGTTTAGTTTCATCGCTTCAAATCAAACTGAGCATTCTATTTTATATCTTTTGATCGATCTTCATCCAATCAAGCTCAGAGTCGATTCCCCCTTCTAAAGAATGGTTTCATCACTTCAAATCAAACTATTCTTGATCTCACAAGTAACAGTTCTTTGAATCAATGCGCTGATCGCACATCAATTCAAAGAGGGGAAAATGTAATCACCTAAAAATGGTCAGATAAACCCTAGACCCCCAATCTCAGCAATTAATCAAGAAACCCTAATCTTGATTAAACCTAAGTCCTAAATCAAATAGGCAATTTATTGAATTCAAACTAATTTGACCTAAACCCTAGGTCCTAATCAATCATCATACTTGATTAATTAATTAATTCCTAAAATCACATTACATTGGCAAACATATCTTATGTTAATTATTTAATTGATATTATGACATATTAATTAAATAAAAATTATAAAATTGTCAATTAAATAAAAAATGAATTAAATTAATTATAAAAACATAAATGTGGATCCAAAATCAATTAATTTATTAAAAATGCATATGACATCATCAAATCCAGTTAACTAATTTATCAAAATGGAAATAATCCAATTCCACTCAGTTAACTGATTCTCCAATGTTTATCATTTTGGAAACATTTCAGTTAACTATGAACTAATTTTGGACATTTCCAAAATAACTGATTAGTCAGTCCAGTCAATGGACTCTCTCGACCAATCACATCACTTACACATGGATTGTGCTTCTTCAATCGAATCTGAGCCACTCTTTTTGTTCGATCTCGACCGTCGATTCGAGAGAGATTTCTATAAAAGAAAAACTCTTTTCCTTCACAAAGGATCCTAATCTTTTATCTAAAGTTATTATACTACATTTTATCTTAGCTTTCTTGCATGTTTTAGCTTTTATTTAATATTTTTTATTTAATACTTTAAGCAAATCAATCTAATTTAGAGCACACTTTAGTTTGGGTTTAAAACTGAATATCTCATACTTTTAATTTGGTACTCTAAAACTGAATCCTAACTAGCTTGGATTAATAGCAATCTGTATTTGGATTTGCATTTAGATTAATCAGTAGTTTACTCTCAGCATATAGATTTTAAAATCCTTCATTTAGGTTAGTGTGTAGTCACTGAGCTTGCAATGATCTGAGAGTAAGCTCATACTCCTGCCTTCTAGAAGGCAATAGGTCGACTCTTTCAGACATGCAGGATGAATGAATCCATATTCATTCCTGTATGTTGCTGAAGTATAATGACCATGTTGAAGTGTACTGCTAAATCAGAGGCCCACATTTAGCTATCACAGGGACCAATCAAAATTATATAATTGATTTTAATCATTTCATTGTATAGTTTTAAATCAAAAACCAAATCCAACCTATTCCCCCTTACATGGCTAATTTAATTAATTGATTGAATTAAATAAATCCTATTTTCTTTCAACACAATTTGATCAACCAATGAGAATTGAGTATTTTGTCTTCTTGTCCCACCCTTTCAGGACAACCATTTAAATGGTCCCCCCATTTTAAATCATTTGAGGGATCAAACTCAACCAATGATCAACCCATGGTCAATTCACTCTACCCCTACCCTTGGGAATTTGCTATAAATACAAGCCATTTTGAGATTATTTCATATCCTAGAAAATTTGAATGCATAGCATAATTACTATAGGCAATTTGTGAGCAATTGAGAGCATTTTGATCATTTTGGGAAGAAAATTGTTTATTTGAGAGCATAGTCATTAGCATTTGAGTTAGAATTTTATATCATTTGAGAGAATTGAGCTAGATTTAGGCATTTTGTTTATCAATTTCTCATTATAGGGTTTTCCTTGAGAGAGATTAAGGCTGAGAGCTCTTTCAACAAAGTTTAGATAGAGAACCATGAGATGTCATGGATTTAATTGCAATTCTTTAGGCTAAATATTTTTTTCTTTCTATAGAATTGTAGTTTTTAATCCTCATTTCATCAAGCTGTAATTTCTCACACACAGATTCATCTTCATCAATTTGATGTTCATCTACCTCATCATCAGCATAATAATATTCAACATCATCATCATAAGAACTAGATTTACCATCATCTACACTTTCAAGTTCAGGTTTCTCAATTTCATCTATCCATCTTCTAACACGTTCAAATGCTTCTTCTCTAAGAGATGTTGATCAATCAAGTGATTTCGGCACACAAAGTTCTAAAAATAATTGCACCCAGTCTAATTCTGGAAAGTCAATATCCACTATAAGCTTATCAACTACACTAGAAAACCTTTGATAAAATGAATATGATGAGTCTTTTTTCCTTTCTCCCACCCTTTCTCTCAAAATCAGCAGGGCTTTTTCTTGGATTCTTTTCTCTCTCAATGCAATATCTCTATTACATTTCTCAAGCTCTGACTGATAAATCTCATATATAGAAAAAAATATATCGATCTATTGAAAATGGATTCTCCATTAGACCATTTACTTTAGAACACAACTTATTCTATGACAGAACTTTTATCTGACTTTATGTAGTCATTTCCCTCACATAACCACAACATATTTCTAATTTCAATAACTAAAAATTTCAACCCTAAAACATGACAAAACTTTCAATCTCTTTCCCTTTTCTTAGTGACTTATTTACCTATGAAGGGAATTTTCATTTTCATAAGATAAGAGGATTACCTGGATGAAATTTACAACAGCTGCTCCTTTTGTTCCTTGACTGGAAACACTACAGATTTAGAGCCTCTTTCAAAGCTCCATTGGGTTCTTTTCTTGTAGAGTCACCACCTCCTTGCAGAGGAAATTTCTCAAACAAAAAAAGCCATTTGCAAGTGTCTTTCAATTCTTGGAACCCATTCCAACCAGCAAAGTTACATAAATTTTTTCTTCCTTTCATTGCAGGTAAAAACACACTGTCCAGGATACCTTTCTCAAAGATCTAAAACAAATTTCAGATTCTTCTTCTTGTCACTCTTTCTCATAATCAGATTCTGGTATTGATTAAGCCAAGAGAGGAAACAAACATCTTGAGCTTGATGATCTTAAACTTCACATAACAACTGATATCAATTTTATACTGGCACAAAACAACCAGGATTTTCCAGATTTAACATAGTCACCACCCACAACAAGTATGGGATTAAGATTCATAAACTGGTATAGAAATGAAGCAACAAATAATTAGCTCCTATGAGATTTTAACCTTCACTTCTCTAGCAGATTACAATTTTTGAGGTATTTTAATTTGTAACTTTTAAAACCAGAGTTTGTGAATAAAACTTTTAACTCCCTAGTAGAGTCACCATTTTTTTAGTGATTTTTCTTGTATCCCTTGGTTCTAAAAGAGACAATGCAAACCAAACTTGGGGATTTTTGTGTAGCTCACAAGAGTCAGCTCATTCCTACAAACTAAGGGGAAATAAAAGACAAATTGATGAGGATTTGATCCTCCTTCTGCTTTGAGTTCCACACACTCAGGTGGGTGAACCTAAAACATGATAAAATCTGCATATACAATGACTTACTAGCTAAACCTCATTAGGTAGATGTGATCGTGGATAGTTCTCAGACTTATAAAACATGGAAGTTCAACTCAACCAGTCGTATACGTGATCTCACCTGTATGATCTGCTAAGAACCAGAAAAATGGCCAAGGTAACAACAAGGATATTCACCCTTCTGTTGGAAATAATCAAGACTAACCAAGTTACTGAGAGGGGAGGGGTGAATCAGTAACTCTTAAAACTTTAAATTATTTCCGCACTTGTATAATTTTAACCATTCATTCATATAATCTACTGCAAGCATGAAAATGTAATCATTCATAACACATAACACAAAGATTGGTAACCCAGAAACCTTCCAAATAGAATGTAAAACTGGGGTGGGGATGGTACCCACAAAACTTTGGTACTGCAGTATAAAGTTGGCCGGTTAAGGCTTACAATGAT
>MU228107.1:805427-816726 GCA_018584345.1 Thuja plicata
TTCTGCTCGGTATGAACTGTTTAACCGGTGAATGCTCGGTATAGGTTGTGGACTGAGTGATGAGCTCGGTAAGCATTCAGAATCGAATAAGTGTTTTCACTAAGTGTTTTCACTGATGACAAATATACCATAATTCCAACACCTTCTTCTCTTCGAACCCAGGGGCTTAGGTAGGCTAACCTATCAGATTCACTTCTACAAGGAATCACCAAACATATTTTCACTATTCAATGCAACTTGTACACATTTCTGCAATTAAACAGGAAATGGAAAATGAATGGATTTAATGATTTCATGAAGAAAACTACTAGACAAATCAAGACTAGTGCCTTATTAATTGGGCAACAGAGTCAAACACACATGCATTCCCAGAAAACCCTAACTCTAAACTCAAAGAAACTAGGTGAAATGCCTTACAAATCACTCTTCTCATTCCAGTTCCTAAACATCAGATTCATGTATAAAACTTTGAATTCTCATAACTTGTATCCAAGATTAACTCTCTCCTTGAAAGAAAGTTAAAAAAACAAGATCACAGCTACCTTATAACTAGTATACTAACATGTCTTATAGGTTAATACACAAGAATTAAAACTAGATACACAAAGACATCAGAAAAGAGCTAAACATGGATTCCATCATTCTTTATTAAAATTTATCTGGATATGTACATTTGCAAAATAGAGAACACAAATAACTAAGACTCAGGATCCTGAATACTACCCAGCAGCATAAATTTTCAACATCCTTTTACAATCAGGAGAAAATAAAGATATAGGAGAAAGGGGAGAACCATCTCAGTCACCGACACCTGTCTGCTCCTCAAAAATATTTGCAACTAATTCAATCTGCAACTGTAAGAATCTGATATGATCTAGACTTAAAAGGTTAGCAAAATTAGAATCTTTGTTCCAAGACCTTTCTGGTGATATATGATACTTCATCTTTTGGACAACAATTACCCCCTGACTCATTTAAACATTCTTAAGAAAATAGATTTAAATATTTTAAATTTTGAACTATAGTCTGCACATTATATGTTAATTTTGATCTTTTAAATCCCTTTTATGCATAGATCTAAGCAGGCCCCACGTGCCATGTGGCGCAACCTAATTGACCTGGAAATCCACCTAGGCACATATGTGTCTTTCTTGTGCCACATGGATCCTTCTAATTTTTCCATAGGTCTAACTGGGCACCTACATCATCTGCCCTGTGTCTGGCCCACCACCTGTCCAGATGCCACATGTCGCACTGTCGCGATCCCTCTATGATAACCACCTTGCATCTTTATCTTCAAGGCTTCATGACAGCCATCCATTTTCGTCACCTTAGGATGCATCCCAGATTGAATGATCTCCTACACAACCACCACCTCATTACCACCTGGATGCCACTCGATCTACTATGCTGTCACCCCCGCCATGTGTCAGCCTAGCGCGATCCCTCTATGGTAACTAGCATGCAACTTTTGGATAGAGTCTTTGTGCCAACTATCAATTTGATCTACCTCAGGATGTGCACCTAATTTGCAAGCCTCTACGCCACATCATCTACCAAATCACTCTTGTAGGTCCCGCCAAAATTTTCTTTTCATCAGTTCCACCGGGCATGGATTTTGAGGTAACTCTTCCCCTTGTGCATGCATAGCCTTTGCTTCTTCTTCATAATATTATGCTTGTCATTTTTCTTATAAACCTCTTGAAGTTTCTTTGCAGGGTGAATGTGGGATAAAATTTGTGAGCAATTTAAAGGCTTCCCAGATTTTGGCTCAAAATAAGGGGCCCACCGCACACTTAGTCCTTCCAGCCATGGGGCCTGCTAATGGGCCTCTTAGCTTTCTATTTACTATAGATTAAAGCGCTGACATATATAAATAGTTGAAAAGACCAATTTCTAACAAATGTGGGACAAAGAATTTTGAGCCCTTTTCAAACCTGACAGCCTCTTTGCGCAAAATGGCGTGGGCTTTCCTTCTACACAGACACCTTTTGATTTGTTTGCATGTTTTTTACATTTCAAAGGTTTTCAACAATGCACAGTTTCTTAAATACCCTATATAGCCCTATGCAATGAATTTTGGTTTTAAATCCCCTTTTGCATATGCTGTGCATGGCCTCTTGCTATGGCTATCTACAGCGGAATTGTCTTTACATCTGTCGATTGCATTTGTTGAAAATTTGGTTTTTTCAAACGCTTTATAGCCCCTACTTAGCATTGGCCTTCTCCACATTTTAAAACAATTTGAATTCTTTGTCTCTACTCTCACATCTCTTTTCATTTGAAAATGTAATTAAAATGTGCCTCTTTCATTAGCCAGCATGAGCCTTTAAAATTATTTGAGGCTCCATCTTCCATTCAAGGCGTGGCTCTCTGTAGATCAATTTGGGGCACTTGGCATTATAGCTGCCAATTGCACTTGATTGTTTTAACAACCCTCCATGCTGTTGCGCAACAAGTAAGAGAAACTAATGTCTGCCAAATGCATTTCATTTTGGTTTTGAAATCTCTGTTTCACCTCCTTCCAGCAATTGCGCAACATCTTATGGGCTTACACCTGCCAATAAAATTTCTTTTGCAAAGTTTTTAATACTCTTCCTCCATGCGCTATGCTGAAATCTTGTGCTATTTGTTCTCAAAGTTTTGTTTTTAAACTTTTGGCAATTTCTCTAGAATCCTTCATGTGCATGGATTTTGATCTTCACATTATTAATGCTCTCCTCTTCTATGTTTAGCGTGTCCTCCCTTTTTACTACTTTGTGCTACTTCACTATTGCGCATATTTCAAATAGTGAGCATACTTTGTTTACACTTCCCATACGTTGCATAGACTTTGGGGATCTGAAGCATTTCTATTATTTTAAGACTTTTAAATGCTATCCCAAACTACCATGCAACACCCTCATGTTCCTACATACACGTAGGCCTCTCAAATTTGAGGCTTTTTAGGGCTTCTTGATACAAAACACTTTTCAAAGATGTAATTTTATGCTCTGATGGGTGTCTCCAATGATATTGTGCTGGCTTATGTTGAGCTCCATGTACCTTGTTATGCTACGCAAAACTTCAAATTGGGCTGTCTCCTCCATGTTTCTCATGGCTTGTAATGTTGGCAAAGGTTGGGGATTCAAGTTCATTTGTGTGAAGACTTGCCTTTTGTAGATCTATTAGCAATACATTTCTATTTAGCATCCCTCGAAAAAGTACATAAAAACTAAGTAAAAGCTAGGCTAATTTATTTCCTTTGAAAACAACTTTGCAATTATAATCTCCAATACCGAGCACAATTTCACTTTGTTAAAATTTTATAGAAGATTATTCATTCTTGTTTTCACAGTCATCGGGAAGTGCATGGTAAATATTTTCTAAACTTTCTCAACCTCTGCATATTGTGTTATGAAATCATTAGAGCAAATTCATCGAGACAAGGCAATTTATCATTGCATATGAAAGCATTTTCATGCTTGCACTTTCCAATCATTTTTCCAAAAGCATCAAACTCTTGCCTATAATTCTCCCTCCAAGAATCTTCACCCTAAAAATTTTCTCAAAGAAAAATGTATAACTCCAACAGCGAGGCCCATCTACTCTGAAACTTTCACATTACTAGCAACATACCTATGACTTCGAGATTCATGAGGAATATTACATCCAGAAAAGAACCTCCTAAGTTTATCTTAAATGTCATTCCAGTCACCAACATTTGACTTGAGTAGACTACTAGCCTCTTCAAGGAATTGAACAAAACTATAATGAAGCTCCCCCTAGGTCTAAAATATCACTCATCAAAGTTGTTCCTTAGAATTATCTTGCAAACAACTCTATTGAGTAACAATAAAACACATCTAGTTTTGACTTTGAATACAAGTCAAATGATCTCCTGAAGACTCAAGCTTCTGGGTATTAGAAGTATATTATATGGAGAGAATGAACCCAAGAAGGTGTCTCATGATGATCAACTAGACACATTTGGGAGCCCCTTGAAGGTAGCCACTTGGAAATGCAAAATAAGAAAACATGACAAATATTGATATTTGCAGATGAAAAGAGTTTGGGAAAGTATTCATGTGAAACCCTTAGGACCTGAGACCTTGCAAAATTGAAGTAAAATTGGTCTATAATACAGGGATACCATTTTATTGATATGAAAAATCATGGTATTCGAGATATAACATCAGGAACAGCGCCTCCGACTAAACTGTGCAACTGATCTGCATTAAAATGTTAGAAATTATAAACGGAATCAAATTGGTAAACTGGGAAAATGAATTCATCATGGCCTGAAAATATTCATGGTAGCACATTTCCATGCCTCTAATATAGGGGAACATTCAATTTTCCATTTCATTCAACAAGGTGTAAAATTGTAAGACCTCAAAGTAGGTCATTCTACAAATCTGCATTTCATCATTTGAGTATCAGCATTAATTGCAAACGTAATAGTTTAGGCAAACTGATCATATGAACTCCTGGGAATCTGCAAATGGAAATAGAGCTTCTCTCTCATACCTAAATTACCTTAGACCCATTCTTATATAATGAAACCTTATTAGACCAAAGATACAAGCAATCAAAGTAGGCCATTTTCTATGATTAGATAATGTGCAGGAATGTAGATTTAAGTGAACACCTTTAAACAACTATCTCCAAAACATATACAATCTGATTTCTAAAACCTATGACTCATTTCATTTTCCAAATGATAGGTGGAAAACACATATCCCAAGTGGATTCTCATGACAAACATCAGGTCATTTTTTACAAGCACCCAGAATAGGCCTTCTTCACAAGATTTTCAGGACAACAATGCATACTTAGGGAAAATTTTTAGTATGGTCACTCCAAAATGCCTCTGGATTTTGGAGTTCCATCATGTGGCTTGCTAAGATAACCTGTATCCCTAATTACCATTAATCATCTTAGTCCTATGAAAGATGAAGGTGCCATTGACTCCACAAAAATGTGGGAAGTCCCACTCGAACTAGGGGAAATGGTCCCATGAGGAGAGCTGACCAGGTCCTTCCCCAAGAACACCAAACATTGTTAAACCTCAGATTACCCAGGAGTGTCGGGAAAGGGACCTGAGGACGTTGAAAATCATGTAGAACTTTCACTTTATATAGACCCTCATCATCTGGGCATCTACATGTTTGATATTGATGTCAATCTAGTTGAATTTGGCCTTGTTGGTGGTCATACAATATAAAACTTAATACATCTAGGGAGAGAATTCATGGGCATGAGACTCCCCAAATATCTAGCATAAGAAGATAATTACTTATTGTATGGGCTCCTTAAACTCAGAGTTATAAATCTTTGTCATCATCTTCTTGTCATCCCAGCATGAAATTTTCATCCTATGTGTGTTGAGGTGGTGTCAGGCCACGTCTTCTTGCTGGAGGGCCTCAACCTTGGTGAGAGAAACAACTCTCGCAAATTGTGGGATCCACCACCCTCTATCAGTGGTGTCATGGTCCAATGTGAAAATGGGCACCGAGAATCCAAGGGGAGTAGGGGAAACCACCTCAGCAACCATACTTCCTCAGCGATAACCCCTAGCTAGGAGTAAAATATGCTTTGGCACTTGTACAAAGCATGGAATTCCATCTGATTGAATGATTCCAAATGCCGCTAAGTTAACTAAGATGGATTCATTGGAGTGTCGAAGTTGATGGATCATCTAGATAAGGCCCTCTGATTCGGCCTAGGTGTAGACATTTGTGTCGGTGATCTCTTTAACCGCTAACTCAATTTGGGATGCATGGATTGTCTCATTATTATTATATTTTTGGGTTAGTGTGAGATTTTCCAATGTGCACTCTATCTTGTTCTTCCTACTAGTGTCCACATCAACACTTGGGAGTTCCGAACTCCCAAGAGGTGAAGATCATGAAGCCATTTCTTGCTTTCTTTAACCTATACCTACAAACTGGACAACAATAACTAGATAAACATTGAAAGGTCCTAGATTGTGGTGGCTTTGAGTAACTTTTCCCTTTTTACCTGAAATGAAGAACTGTTAGGGCATCCTGAATGAGATCATATGTCCAAAATTTTATACAATTTAAACACATGAAATACTCCTTGTTTTCGAGGATCCAAAATAATGACTCAAAAGAGGTCAAACAAGGTAGAAAGAGGCCATATTACTTAACACACTTGACATCAATTTGAAAAGACAACAACTTCCATGAATAAGACAGGTGGCCTGGCTATCGTACTTTAACATGTTCTTGCCCACTCGATGAAGTAATGAAAAAATTGGATAGTTGTTCTAGCGTGAGTGGCATGAATGCCATTTGGGATGATTTTTAAATGTTTGTTCATGGGAGCTAATTTTTCCATTAAGGAAAAAAGGATGAAGGAGGTAGAAAATTTAATGGTCTTCTGAGGAGATGACCTCTGCAATCAACACACTTACCTCCTTGTCATCCAGGGAATTACCAACCAGGGTGGTGAGCCTGGTTATTGGGTAGACATGGTTTGAGACCTCATAAAGAATAAAAATGATGAATGGGTCCTTTAGGGACAACTCCCCTAACACCTGACTGAGTAACAACTTCAAAAAATTTTGCTTCCCAAATAGAAGAGGATCCAAAAATGCTACACACTCACAAAATTTACACACACATGGAAACATGTGCATCAAGCCACAAGTGCTTGCGCACTCAAACCTATAGCTCCACTAACTAAACTTGCAAGGGAACAGCCTACAGAATCTACCACACAGAGCACTCATGAGCTATATACAAAATATACAAAATAAACAAGGAACACAGCCAAACCCAAATGGATTTGAAAGCTTCCCAGCAGGAAACAGACACTATTTACAAAAAAATTTAGCCCAGGAGGGAAGATGCCTTTCCTTCTGAGCCGAATGAGTATGCGGGGAAGAGGACGCACCAGACTCAAAGACATCACCATGCCAAATAGTAGATGCAACCTTCAAGTGAAAAGATGGATGAAAAAATGACCAAGATAAAACACAAAACAAAAGAAGAAAGGAAAATAATCCTGCCAGGCAAAAATAATGACAAGCACGCCAAGAAAGAAAAGAATAAACCGATGAAACACACAAAGCAGACAGAAAATGAAAGGAAATGGAAAAGAAACAAATGGAAAATCCCAAGGGGCCTACTTGGATCTTGAAATTCTGAATGGAAGGACCTGCAATGGCTTCACTCTATCACCTAAACACTCCACCAGACTTGTTGGACACACTATTGCACCTTCTAGCCAGAATGATTTGGTCAGAAAAAAAATCACTTTGCTCTCCAGAAAAGCTTGCCAGAAGGTAATTTGTTTGCGGTAAGTGTAAAAATGACTAGGTAAAATGCCTTAAATAATTCCTAGGAAAGCGCATTAATTACCAAACGTAACTTCGATAAACATGTTGGCAACTTGGATCTGGGCTCACTAATGCCTAATAGTGGCTTTTCTTCTGAAGAAAAGAAATGATCAATGGGCACAAAAAGTATGGAACCACCCGCTTGGGAATGACACTCCAGGACACAGATTTGAGAAGAAATAATGAAAATATAAGGGAGACCAAGACAAGGCCAGACCAAGAAAGCCCCAGAGTGTCAAGGGGCCAGGCCAAAAACAAAAAAGGAAAAGCAAAGGAAAATCGAAAGGAGAAAGGAAGAAAGAAAAGAACAAAAATAAGAAAGGGGGACCCAACATTTTGTACACAAAATATAGGGAAGGGTATGCAGGGTATAACAAATGGTGACTCACTGGGATAGATGCATCATGTATTTGAGAACTTGAGAACCTCTGGTTGAAATGATGGGGACCCTTATCATCAGTGGACAAGCGGTACCACACGAGGGCTTCGAAATTGAGGAAACTTGCTAAGATTTTGATATTTTTTTTCCCCCCATAGTACATGTCTTGAGTGCTAGGGTAAGGGATGAAGATAAAATTGGGATGGAGAAAAGATAGAGAAACACACTAACATAACAGAATTGGCACCTTTATAGATTCTTTATGCCTTTCATAAATCTGGGTCCTCCCGCTCCTGACTCTCGTATCTTTTTTTTGTGTGTGTGAATAGGAGAGGCGATACTGCTTTCACCAGGGTCCTTAAGCTTAGATTTTTACCATGGCAGTACTTCTTTCAGCTCATAATCCTTTTGAATTTCTTTAGCGGAGCAAGAAAATCCAATCTGGGGAATTATTTAAGTTACGTATTTTTTCTTAGGTTCCCCTCACAGAGAGTGCAGTTTATCTATCTTTCTCTGAACCCCTTTTGTTCTTAGTATTTTGAGTAACTCCCTCTTGTTGCAATCATAGCCAAATTTTTTCTCCCTAGGGGGAACATCAATATCCAGATCAGAGAAGAACCTTTGATGTCCAGAATCTATGTGCACAATCCCACATAATTAAAATAAGGCTACACTCGTTCAACAGTTAGTTCTGGACCACTCAAATGCATCAGGAGAACTTCTCAACTTACGAGACCACTATATAGAGAATACCATTCCAACAAGAGAGGAAAAAAACACTAGGAGAACAAAAATAGAAAGAAACCAAAACAAAAAGGAAGAGGGAAGGGTAGACGTAACACCAAAACAAAGCCAGGGGAAAAAACCCCCCAAAACTATTTACATGGGAGGGTGTGCTGGAATGACACACTTGAAAGCTACTTATAAAAGGTATATACATATGGTACATCTCCCACCTGGGATTTCATTTTTTTGCCTCACTCAAATGAATTTAATTTTTAGGAACTTCCCGTTGATAAGCAGTGGGACAACTTCTCTAGTTAGGGAGCTGAGGTGGTATGTATTGGCTCCACATATTTAAGAATTTTGATAAGGTCTGAGCCAAAGCCTTTTGGCACTTGGTATGTTTACCTTTCTTGTACCAGGCCTTATCCCATAACAGGACCAGGTCTGAGATTTGAAAATCCTTTAATTGGGCCCTCTTGTAAAACAAACGTTTGACTACAGCTTGGTGCTTTGTGAAATGTTCCAGTGCGTGATCTCTTTTCTCTTCCAGTCGTACAAAATTGAGGAGACAAACCTGGACAATGTTGCCTTGATTGATGAGCTCTAGCATGAACTATAATATTGGGATTTGTAGGTTCATAGGGAAGATTGGGTTTAATCCATACACCAGAAAAAATAGGGAGGTCCCTAGGACAACCTTAATTTGAATATGGTCCGCCCACAAGGAAAACCTTAGTTTTTGATGCCAATCTCAGGGATTCCTTTCGAGTAAATGTTTGATTACCTCTAAAAGTTTCTTGTTGGTTTATTCCACTACCCCATTGCCCTATGGGTAATAATTACTAGAAAACTTAAGGTTGACACCCCTTCTATAGGCCCATTCTAGTAGTTGAGCAGAGGAAAATTCTGGGTCATTATCGCATACTAGGGAAAAAGGCATTCCAAATCTAATGACTATGTTTTCTTCATTAAAACAGATCACTATACCCACGGTGTTGTTCTTGCATTGTATAGCCTTGGTCCCTTAGGTACAATAACTAGTGGTAGTTAAAATATACTGGTGGCTTGCTGTCAAGTTGGGATTTTTTTCTCCTATAAAGTCAAATGCTCATTGGGCGAAGGGTATTTATTCAAAAATAGGCTGGAGAGGCATTGCCAAATTATGCTCCCTCAAAGCAGTAGTCTGACAGGTGTGACATTTTCTTATGTGTGTGCAAACATCACAAAAAACATGGGGCCAATAATATGTAGCCAAGAGAATTTGATGAGTGGTGGCATCGGCCAACCCATGTCCAGTCCCGAAACGACTGTGGAACTATTCTATAATTTTTGTGGCTTGGTCTCAGTTAAGACACTGGAGGTATACGCCTTCATAATTTATTAAAAAAGGGTCCCATTTTTTATTATAAAGTGCATGATTTTTATCTGAAGATCCTGGCATTTAATAGGGGGGAGGCTTTCTGGACATTGGTTATTTAGAAAAAATTGCACGAAGTCCGCATACCAGGGGTCTTGAGTGATAAATTGCATGGTGTAGGTGTAGAATTCAACATGCGGGTGGGTCTTGGCCATAACTTTGCATAAACATTTTCCTCGGACAAGTTTCATAGGTTTCATCTAAAGAACATATTATTGGAGGATAGCCATCCACTTTCCCCGACATTCACCTAGTTCACTTTGAAGCAATAAAGACTTAACAACATGGTCGGGGAGGATGGCATGCACTTTTATATGAAGGATGTAATGTTGGAATTTCTTAATTTCCCAAATGAGGGCAAAGGCTTGTTTTTCTAGAGCTGAATATTGCACCTCCTCATTCTTGAAGGGGGAACTCAAGAAAGAAATGAGTTTCTCTTCCCCTTCTACCTTTTGGGTTAATACGGCTGCTGCAGAGTAAGAAGAGGCAAAAGAGCATATCTGAAATGGAAGGGAATAATTTGGGCTGGCCAGGATAGGGTCCTCTGGGATAACATGCTTGATATGGGAAAAAGCATTCTTTTCCTCATGGCTCCATTGTATTTTTGTATCTTTTTTCATCATATCATTTAGGAATTTTAAAACCTTGGAGAAACCAGTGATAAAAAGCTGGAAAAAAATTAATCTTCCCAAAGAAAGACCTCATCTCCTTCTTTTTAAATTTAGATTAGGATATATGACTTTTAATTTTCTTTTCAAAATTCCAATATATATATATATATATATATAATCACTAGATATATAAATATATTTATTACTAATATAATAACAAATATATATAAATATATTAATATCAATATTATGTTAATTGCATAAATGAGACTTGTATTGTTTTCTATCTATACTTGTCTCTTTGATTGAATAAGAATATATATAGGGAGCCACGGTGGTATAGAGACATGTCTCCTCAAGGAGACATGATTCTATACCATCGCAACTCCTTACCAAAGTCGCAGATTAATTTTAACAAATATCTGCTGGCTTTAACATAACAGATGTCTAACATAACCGATGTATTTATAACGTATGACTATCGCCCGATGGTAATGCTCGGTCATTAATCGTTCCCTACAACCCGATAATCAGTGGGTGATACCATGTTTATAACCTGTTTGATGTATAAGTTGCCATCCATCACCACCAATAATAATCAGTATGACCAAATACATTAGTGTTATAGACCGATATCAATCGATAACTATTATTTAATTTGACCAATATCAGTTCAGTATTAATGAGCATTTAGAATTGAGTTTATAATATTATTTATATTGACAGATATAATATACATTTGTATATGTATATTAATGTATATATAATAATATCATTATTACTATATATTAATATGCATATATATATATATATATATA
>MU228107.1:816862-835040 GCA_018584345.1 Thuja plicata
TATATATATATAATTGTTCATTATCATCATATATTAATATATTATTTATTTATTTCCTCATAACATTAAGATCATTTTATCTGATCGAAGCTATAAACATCAACACTTCTTACTACCCGACATTTGTAGTTTTAGCAATACTTCAACTCACTCAGGGTCAATAGATAAACCCTTTGTTGAAATGATATGTCCTAGCAATTTTCCCTCTGTTACTCTGAATATATAGTTCTTTGGGTTGAGGTAAATGGCGAACCAGTGACATCTTTTGCAAATCTTGGCCAAATGGGCGAGATGATCTCTTCTCTCATGAGAGAACACAATCAAATCATCCATGTAGATGGTTATAAATTTGTTGACTAAGCCTTCGAAGACTACGTCCATGTCTTTCTGGAATGTGGCCCTGATGTTAATCAAACTGAAAGGCATTCTTTTGTAGGGAAATGTTCCCCACTTAGTGGTGAATGTCATTTTGGACTTGTCTTCAAATTTAACTAGAACCTAATTATATCCGAAATATCCATCTAGAAAGGATATCATCTGAGAACTGTTAACAATTTGTAACACCTCATCCAGTGAGGGGTGGGGGTGGTTATCTTTTTTTCATGCTTTATTTAAATTCTAGAAGTCAACGCATAGTTGGACTTCTCCATTCTTCTTTCAAACTGTTACTAGATTGGCCACCGACATGGTGTGTCAGATTGGGAAGATTATCTGAGCGGCCAACAACTTTTGAACCTCTTGATAGATAAGAGGCTCAATTAGGGGATTGAATGATCTTTTTTTCTTTTCCAGAATGACTTGGTGTCCCATTTCAGGCAAATGGTGTGTTTCACGATAGAAGTATCATAAGTCTTGACATCTTCATATCCCCATGCAATTACGTCAATATATTCTCAGAGGACCACAAGAATCTTCTCTTTGTCTTTGGGAGAGCAAGAGGTACTAATGTGGATGATCTATTCTTCAATGCTCATCCTGATATTTACTATTTTATATCTTCCCCCATCTGGGGTTGGGGGTATCTTACCCTGGGCATGCCAATCATAGTTAAATATTTGCTTGAGGGAAACCATCCCCTTAGGGATAGTGTTAGTAGGTAGGTCGAGGATTTTTCCCTAATTTTCTTCTTGCCCAATATCATCATGTTCTTCTTCCTCCATGATATAGTCTTCCAAGACACCAACATTTTCCATAAAGGAAAAAATATTTCTTTCATCTTTGAAGACCTGAAGATTAGTTACATTTTCAAGTATGGAGGGAAAGGACATCATTTCAATTGAAAACCTCCAGAGTTGGGAACCTGCCATAGGTTCTAAAGTACTAGAAGACATAGCTAATGCATCTGAGACATAATTCCATTTATGGGGAATCACTTCGATACCAAAAGCATCAAAATCCCCAATTAGGCTCAATGTCTGGTTAGGATAAGCACTCAGTCATTTATCACGACATGTGTATTGGCTTCAGATTTGCCAAACTATAAGTTCTGAGTCACCCATTTCCTAGAGGCATGTGAATCCTTTTTAGAGGAGGAATAGGAGTCTGGGGACCAAAGCCTTGTACTTCATGACATTATTGGTACAGTCAAATTGAAGACAATACGATGTGAGGAAAGACTTTCCTTGGGGGTTGATCATTTCCACACCAGCTCCAAAACCTTGTTTTAATCAGGATCTATTGAACTTAAGGATCCAAACATCACTATTGGCACGTTGTGGTTGTAGATCTTGGGAGGGGGTTATGATTGGTTTAGGGTGAGGGATAGACCTAGGTATATCCCTTGACTGGGTAGATATAAGGGCTGCAAAATCCCTTGGAGGAGTCTCTATAAGAGGTTCCTTAGGTGGTGGTCCATTGGGTATGTTTGTGGTTGGAATATTTTGGGGCAGAGCCTTTCCTCTGCATTGTTCTACTTGAAATTATTTAAGGTGGACCTTGGTAGCATCTATACATGATGTATATTCCAACTCTAAGTGATTCTAGAAATGAAATTGGCACCAAGTTTCTGACAGTAGGGAGGTTAGACTTGCCTTGTCCCCTTGGAATTTTACATCCTCTTTCAATTAAATGAAAAGGTCAAGGATCCTTTTTGTGATGATAGGATCTTCTTTGTGTATCGCTCCACCTAGGACAAAATCTAATATCATGATTTCTTTAGTCGGGTATAAGTTAGGCTCTAATTAGGCAAAAGCGATTTCGCTGACCTGGCCATAGTCAGTGAGAGACTGATTCATCCTAGGATCACTCTTAATCATGATTTGATTAGCTTCTCCCCTCCAAGGGAGCCATAGATGTGAGAAATTAGTTGAGATATATCCGTTCAATGATTTGGACCAATTTCAACTCATGAACATCCTGTAGGTTTCAGGGATGTTGACCACCTAGATGTCAATGATGCTGGATATCCAGGGATCCTGTACTAACTGTATTGGGACATTTTTTATTTCTCGCACCTTCTTCATAGTGGTCTTATCTAGCTGGACCACCACTCCTTTGGATGGTGTAGGGGTCAGTCTGAGCTTCTTATGAATGGACAAAGGCATGACATTGCCTGAAGCTCAGGAATCTACTAAGCAGTTGTGTAAGCTTTTGCTATAAATTTTGAGAATTACCAAAAAGGGAGGATATTCTCTATTCCCTTAGAATATGGCCACGTTAGCATCATCAAATGTCACAGACCTAGGCGGGTGGTCACATGATTCTTCTTTCTCTAAGTACTGTAGGAGAGACTCTCTTTGCTTGGGGCAACTAAGTAGGACCTCCATCAAGGTCATGGTGGTAGTAGTACTCTCCATCACCTTTGTGATGTCAAAATTTCCTTTAGGGAACCATGGACCTTTTCCAATAGAGTTATGCACATTTGCAGGCATGGTTCCTTGTGGAGGGGTAGGGTTAACACTCACCAAAGGGTCATGTGGGATGTTCACAATTTGCGGTGGGGTTGATGTCGTAAGGGGATTCTTGTTTGATTGACTCCAAGTGTTATAAGGAGTCCTAGGGTTGGTAAAGGCATTGGATTTGAACGTTGAGATGGGTTCGTCAAAGAAACCCCGTAAGTCCAGTTCTTCCCTGTCTTCTTCGCCATCACCGAAGAAGATTGTTCCACATGCAAAAGTGGAGATATGTGGTTCAGCCGAGGATTCTAGATGACTCAAGTCAATATTTTGTATCCTATTTGATTAGGATATCAAGATGATCTTCTCTAGCATGGTGCAGTTTACCTCAAAATGTGAACTAGTGTCATGCAACTAACACCAGGATGTCACTGGGTGGAATTTGACAAGCTGCACAGAATGACTAGGTCTTGTGCCTCAATGAGTGTTGGGCTAACTAGGTGGAACACCTCCATTGTTTGGCATGTTGTTCCATTGTTGGTTGGGTTGGGCATTGTTGTTCCCACTATTGTTAAAGTGATTCTAGGGTCCAAAGTTATTGGAACTCTGTTGCCCCAAAAAGATATTTCCCCTTTGGGAGTGATTGGTCCCATGGGATGTGGAGGATCCCATTTTCAGCTATCCCATGTAAGTGGTGAGAGACAAAACTAGTTGCCAGAGGGATTTGACCTTAGCGGACAACTGGGTAGTAGTGTCACAATGCAGTTATTGGGCTGGTGGGGAGGTACTTTCCACTAATGGGGGTAATCCTCCAGATGCCAACATCAAGAAGAAAGATACTCCAGATGCCTAGGGTATTGTGGTTTGTTGTTGTGCCAATGGAGCGTGTTCTAGATTTGGAGGCTTTTGATGGGGAGTGGGATAAACATACTGGGGTGCCAGATTGATCATAGGCATACCTAGTGCTAAATTAGGATCACACCCTCCTAGGTAGGTTGTTCCTCTAGGAAGTGTGTTATAAGGTAAGCCTTGACTAATATGACCGATAGATTTATTCAAGTTTCAGGATAGTTCAAGGGTGAGGTTGTAAACTTTAGCTAGGGTATGTCTGTCATTGGCAGTGGTGATTCTCAAAAGAACGGTAGTGATGAAAGTGTCCAAGGCATTAAGGTACATTTAGATAGCCACATCGGTAGATGGGATGAAGGTTCATGTACACCACTTTAAGGCTCTCTAGAATCTATGGTGAAAGGTTTCCAGGGGTTCATTGGGCTCCTTCCAGATAGAGATAAACTGACTATGCGACCAAGCTGATTCTACATGGACCCAAAACATTATCAGAAAGGTGGCCTCCATGTCTTTCTAACAATTGATGGAGTTGGCAAGTAATTTCAAATACCAATTCAACTCACTCTCTCTAAGAGACAGCGGGAACATTCTGCTGACCACATCCTCATGCTGGATGCAGTGTCAATTCATAGCATCTTTGTATGCCAGTAAGTGCTCTTCAACAGTTTGAGGGTGTAGATGTTCATACTTGGGACAAATCTTTTCTGGATGAAGAGAAAGGTCATTGATAGCATTGGGGAACTATCCCATGGGAGACCCAGTGTTATTGAAGTAGGAATCCATTGGGATGTTAAGGTTGACAGTGACATTGGTTGCTAGGTTGGTTTCATTAATTAGAACATTCTAGGGGATACTAACCCTCCAATCATGAGATAGGAAGGCTGATTATTTTGGTAAGTCTTCTTTTCTCAGATGGGAGGTCCAAGTTATACAAAATCTCCTAGGTTAGGGGTCGAATGCAATATTCTTTCAAATCCGCCCTAATCTACAGAAATTTTGACGCCTAAAACTACTACTTGGGGAGCCTTTGGGAGGTTTGGTGTCAAATTCTTCAAAGGAGGATAAGCTCATGCCCTCCTTCTAGTCGTAGTTTCTATTGATGATACTTTTGATGGCCTTGCCAATGGTAGAAGAGTTGTCATTGGATACCGGAGTATCGGCCAACTTCACCTAAAGAGGCATTCTAGAGAGCTAACTCTCCAGGCCTCCAAGCACCTTGTTATCGGGTCATGATAGTGCAGGCTTAGCTTAGTTGGATGAATGAATTTTTTTGAGGGGATAGTGGGTTTTGACTCATATACCTCTGAAGCTTTGGGGATAATGGGCTCCCTGCAAGCATATTTAGTATTCAACAAAGAAATAGAAAAATATGAGACAGGGTTAGTGCAAATTTCTAACTGTATCCATGACATATGTTCTCCTAACATCAACTAAGTTCTAGATAAAATAAACAATGGATACTAGATATACATACAATCTTCAATTAGACATACATATCAGTAGAAAAACAAAGTATTTCATTGAATCATTACAGAACTGGAACAAAGGACATAAGAAAGCATACAACATGAGAAGTGTTTCACTAACTCTAGGATCAAAAACAACATAGATATCAGAGATGAATGGTGTTCCCCATTCTTTCATTAACTTCAAATCCATCTTCACTGGTAGTTTTACTAATGGCTCCAAGGGAGCATTGATCTACTCTAAACTTCTGAGAAAAGAATATTGCTAAAAAGACTGAAATCTTGCATTACTAGTGGACAACTAAATCATCAATTCACCAACCCTTCAAATCACATTAGGTCATGTATTTATAGAGAAAATTTAACTACCTAATGGATTAACTCTATACTACCCATCTACTTTATATTACAATATTTACAGCCGGTACTACCTACACTGTCGTAATTTCCTAATATAATACAATCATTTGAGAGAAAGAGAGAAGAAAGAAAGGAAAGGGCCCCAGGAAAGTTTCCATTTGGAAGATTGTCCCCATACTTGCATACATCATGGATCTCCTTTGAGTGATCAGGGAAATATGCCCTCTTTAATGCTCTTCATTACTTTGGTTATTGGATGAGTCAAGGTACACCAGATAGTAAATGCTAGAATGACACCTTGGGGCCCGGGAAGCGTCCGTAGTCGACCAATGGATTAACAGTGATCGGTCATGCCAAGAGGGACATCTATGAACCTAGAAGAACATTGTGGATAGTGATTGATTGGCTCAAAGGAGATTTCAACACTTATCACTATAAAGAATACAAAATTGGGAACCCTAGGTTCAGGATCTGGGAGCCTACACTCAAAGAATCAAAAGTGAAATGATCCCGCAAGTCCAGGATATTTTACTGGCCTTTGAATTTTTTATATTCCCCAAAATCTGGAGGATGCCATCTTCTTCAATATCCTTCAAGAAATACCAATGATCTACAAATCCCTCAAAATGAAGGCTGACACCTTTGACCTTATCTTTTATTTCTACAGCCACTTTGGCCGCATTGTGGGATTTGAGCAACACTTGGGAGAGTTCCACCATGGTTGCACCATTAATATTTCCCTTGGGTCACAATTGAGCCTCGATCACTTCATCAAAATTTCCAATTACAAAATCAATGTGGGTGTAAGTTCAGGGGCTGAGGGGATTAGCTGACATGATTTCCTGGATGAGGATAACATATTGATCCAAAGGAGTCTGAATCACCTGTAGTTGTTCTTACAACAATCATACCAATTTCTTGCTAGTTTTAACCTTGAACCCATATGATTCATCCCCTAGTTTTCCTATGTTTATTAACTCATCTTCCCTGAGATCCAAAATTTATGACAAGGTATCTCTCAAATCTTCATATTTCTTGATCTCTCCCTGCCACTAGGGAAGGGTGACATCTATCTTCTTTTCTAACTCATTCACCCAAAAAAAATTTATGAGTGACTCAGATAGGAAACTTATTATCTCCCCACATGATGAGTGATCCAATCATCTACCGCTAACGATTTCTTCTTCATGATTTTTAGAGTATCAATATCACTTCATGGTAGCCCCATCATGGGAACCAGAGATTCGTGCATTTTAGAGGTGAGGGGGTGCACTAATTTTGTCAAGAGTCCTAAAGGATTGGCATTGGCTACCTTCAACTGCTTGATTTTATGAGACTATTTCTCATATTGGGCTTGGGTAGCTTTACTCGCTTCACTTAGGAGGTCTTGTTCCCCTTGCTGGGTTATTTTTCCCAGAGACACCTCTGTGATCACATATTCTTTGGTGGCTACCTTAGAATCCTATTTTCTTGTTGGAGGGGTGGTGACTGTCACCATGATATTTCCATCTAGGGCCCTTCTAGTAATGTGAAGGGTACGAGCCTTCTTAGGCTTCTTAGGTGTTTGGCCCTCGGCCAACATCTCAGTAAGTGATAGTGGGGCCATGATAATAGTTGAGGTTTTTCTTTTCCAGGCTTCCTCTAACCACTACGATGGCGTAGATGGCCTGCCTTTCATCATCATCTTTAGGCTTGAAGTATCCCTAAGGTTCAATTCAAGTTCCCTCCCGAGCGCATTATCCATTGCATTAATTGGGTCCCCATCTACATGTTCTCTATCCCCTTCCTTGTCACCCTCCAGGATGGGGTTCTCTGGTTGACTAGGAGGAAGAGGAGGTAAAGGTAGCTCATTGAGATCTACCTGCTAAGAAATGGCCACAACTTTGTCGGCCACTATTTCTGGTGGTGTGAACAAACTCTGATTACTAGTGAAGTCCAAGGGAGCAGTGTGAGAGGTTACATTTGGTGCTGTAAGTCTGGTTTCCACTTCAGCTGGTGTCTATTCTACAACCGGGTCGCTTCCTATTTCTTATAGTGTGTCTTGTTCACCTCTAGCTTTGTCAAGTTAGGGCGTGTCTTCTTCATGGGACATCATGTCTTCTGGATTTTCTGACTCAGGTATGGGGACTTCAACTTCTCATCCCTCTGTCTCTTCTATGGCACACTCAACCATACCATGTAATTCTCTGAGATCACCTAGATGGAAGAAGTCATCAACATTGATCTATCTTATCTCTAGGGAAACTTGTCAGGTGATATTCCTTTTCGGAGGAGGACAAGGAAGAGAACACCTCAACTTCAGGTACATTTTCAATATCTGGGCCCGAATCCTTATTCTATAAAGACTGGCTTGCCTTTTAATTCTTTCTCCTTTTAAGTGCCACCTCTAGCTCCATAGATGCCATTGTTCTAGTGATCTCCATTTCACATACTGCACTTAATAAAATATGCAAGGAGGGAGAGTCTCCTAGTGGGGGATAGGAGCCTACTGTGGTAGCCCCAAGACCAAAGGTCACTCTGGAGTTTTTTGTGTCCATTAGTTTTTGGGAGTGCTACAAATTTTCACCTAATTTCTCCATCAGGGGGGCCAAAATGGGATCCGAGGCCTGAGGTGGAGCACCAATTTTCTTCTTTCCATGAGCCTTGGATTGTTCCAAAACCTAGGAACCTAAAGCTCCCAAACAATACTTGTCCTTTTAGACACTCTTTGGGTAGACATTCTTGAAATATTAGTGAATGCACTCAATTACTACTCTTGAGATGGCCTCGATATCCAAAATTTCTGGTGTATCCCAATCCACCAGAGAGAGTTCCATCTTATCTATACCTATTTCTGTATACTTAGAGTCCTCTAGGGGCTTGGTGTCTAAAAAAGTCTGCGGGAATGTATGGAGTTCAAGCTGTTCCATCATTCCTTTTGTTACCCTGGTGTAGTGTCACCTCTGGACATCATAATCATCATGGTAGTTGGCCCAAGAATATTCTATGTGCCAAACATGGGGCTTCACCCACTTTGGCATCAATCTTGCTAGTCACCCAAGGGGATCATACTCCTTGCGGCTAAAAGAATATTTTTCCAAGTCAAAACTACTTAGCTCATTTTCGGCTCCTCGAGCTGTGGCTAGGGAGAAAGAGTGATCCTTGCAAATAAAAGGGAATGTTGGGGTGATAAATTTCTTGGTAGTAGTCAAGGCATGAGCCTCCAAAATCTATCAGCAAAATTCTAACAAAACTATCCTATCCCCATAATGTTTGGGAAATAGGAAGGGTTCCCCAGAGAATTCGGACACCCGAATGTAACTGTGTTGGGAGAACTGGATGAAGTATCACCCCCGTGCCCCAAATAGGCCCATGGCACACTGGGATAATATGTATCCCTGATCACTAGTAATCGCCTTGATCTCAGGAAATATGAAGGCATCATTGAATCTTCAAAAATAAGGGAACCTCTGATCCCATTGGACCTAGGAGAAGTGGTCCCACAGGGAGACCTGACTAGGTCCTTCCCTGAGAACACCAAACATTGCTAAACCCCACATCCCCTGGGACTTCTAGGGAAGGGGCTAGAGGATGTAGGAAGTCATGTAGAACTTCCACTCTATATCAACCCTTCTCATCTAGGCATCTACATGTTTGACAATGATGTTAGTCCACTTGAAGTTGGCCTTGTTGGTGGTCATACCATATAAGAAATAATAAATCAAGGGAGAGAATTCTCGGTCACGAGGCTCCCAAAAGATATAGAATAAGAAGTTAATTCCTACCTAGATGGGCTCCTTCAACTCGGAGTAAGAAATATCTATCCTCAACTTCTTGTATTCCCATCATGAACTTTTCATCCAATGTGTGTTGAAGTGGCGCCAGGCCATGTGTTCTACCTCCTCATTTTTCTGGAGGGCCTCAACCTTGGTGAGAGATATAGCTCTTATGAATTGTGGGCTATGCCACCCTCTAGCAGTGACATCATGGTCTAATGTGATGATGGGCACCGGGAATCTTAGGGGAGTAGGGAAAAGCACCTCATTAACCATACTGCCTTGGCAATAACCCCTAGCCAGCAGAAAAAATAGCTCTAGCACTTATATTGAGAATGGAAAACTAGTTGCTTGAATGATTCCAGATGCCACTAAGTTAACTAAGATGGAGTCATTAGAGTGTCATAGTTGATGGATTATCTAGATAAGGCCCTGTAATTTGTCCCAGGTGCCGACATATGCATCGGTGATCTCTTTAAGTGCAGACTCAATTCGGGATGCATTAATTGTCCTATTATTATTAGATTTCTAGGTTTGCAGGAGCTTTTCCAATGTTCTCTCTATCTTTTTCTTCCTACTGGTGTCAACAAAGAGAGTTCAGAGTTCTAGACTCCCTGGAGGTGAAGATCTTGAAGCCATTTCTTGCTTTTTTTAACCTATACTTGCAAAATGGAAAAACATCAATATATTAACGTTAAAATGTCTTGGATTATGGAAGCTCTGATTAAATTTTCCCTTTTTACCTAAAATGAAGAATCCTTAGGGCATCCTGAATGAGATCATATATCTGAAATTTTATACTATTTTAACACATGAAATACTGCTCACTTTTGAGGACCCAAAATAATGACTCAAAAGAGGTCGAATGAGGTAGAAAGAGGTCATATTAATTAACACACTTGACATCAATTCAAAAATACATCCACCGCCAGGAATAAGACAGGTGGACCGGCTATCGTACTTTAACATGTGGCTGCCCACTCGGTGAAGTAATAACAAAATTGGACAGTTGTTCAAGCGCAAGTTGTATGAATGCCATTTGGGATGAGATTTAAATATTCGATCATGGGAACTAATTTCTCCATTAAGGTGGAAAAGAAGGAGGAGAGAGAAAATTTAATGGCCTACTGATGAGCTGACCTCTGCAATTGACACACTTACCTCCTCGTCATCTAGGGCATCACCAACCAGGGTGGTGAGCTTGGTTATTGGTCAAATGTGGTATGAGACATCGTGAAGAATAAAAATGACAAATGGGTCCTTTAGGGACAACTCCCCTAACACCGGGCTGAGCAACAACTTCAAAACATTTCTCTTCCCAAATAGAAGAGGATCTAAAAATGCTACAGACTCACAAAATTTAGACACACAGGGCAACACTTGCAGTGGGCCACAACCACTCGTGCACTCAAACCTACAGCTCCGCTAACTGAAATTGCAAGGGAACACACTATAGACTCTACCACATAGAGCACTCACGAGATATATACAAAATAAAAAAGGAACACACCCAAACCCAGATGGATTTACAGGCTTCCCAGTGAGAAATAAACACTATTTATAGAAATTTAAAGCCCAAAAGGGCAGACGCCTTTCCTTCTGAGATTGATGACTATGCGGGGAAGGGGACGCACCAGACACAAAGAATGCACTGTGCCAAATAGAAGACACAACTTTGGAGCAAAAAGACAGAAAAAAAATGACCAAGAGAAAACACAAAACAACAGAAGAAAGGAAAATGACCTAGCCACGCAAAAATGACAGCAAGCACACCAAGAAAGAAATGATGAAATTGATGAAACACACAAAGCAGACAGAAAACAAAAGGAAATGGAAAAGAAACAAAGGGAGAAGCCCAAGGGGCCTACCTGAATCTCTAAATGCCGAATGGAAGGACCTACAATGGCTTCACTCTGTCACCTAAACACTCCACCAAAACTAACAGACACACTACTGCACCTTCTAGCTAGAATGCTTCGCTCATAAAACAAATCCCTTTTCTCTCCATAAAATCTCACCATAAGGTAATTTTTTTGTGGTAAGTGTAAAAATGACAAGGTAAAATGCCTTAAGTAATGACTAGGAAATTACATTAATTACCAAAATTAACTTCAAGAAACACATTGGAAACTAGGATCCGGGCTCACCAATGCCTAACGGTAGCTTTTCTTTTGAAGAAAAGAAATGATCGTCGAACATAGAAAGTCCAGAACCACCCGCTTGGGAATGACACTCCGGGACCCAGATCTTGGAAGAAACAATGAACACAGAAGGGAGACCAAGACCGGGGTGGACCAGGAGAGCCCTGGAGTGGCAAGGGAACAGGCCAAAAATAAAAAAGGAAAAGAAAAGGAAAAGCGAAAGGAGCCAGGAAGATAGAAAAGAAAAAAAACAAGAAAGGTGGACATGACATTTGGTATGCAAAATACAGGGAAGGGTATGCAAGGAATAACATAGAGGAGATCCATATCAAATATTTATTAGAGCCTTGAAATATTTGGGCTAAGAAGGTATATGAGTGACCTTGAATCAGTGGGTGAATAAACCATGGTGACCAATGTAGAGTTGGAAAGGAAGATGGATGAACATGAGGAGGAGGAGAATAGACTCCTAAGGGAAAAACTTGCAGAAATGGAAATAAAACTTGATGAAGTGCAAGCTAGGAAAACATAAGTAAGTAAGAAATTTAAATAAATAGAACATAAAGGGAATTCAGTTATAGTAGAGGATGAGGTGCAAGAACATGATCAAGATCTTCAATAAGAGCCATTCCTTAGGGATTTGAAAGCCATAAGTGGCAAATAATTTTAATGAGTGCCCTTATTCATTGGAAAGATGAATACAGATGTGGTAATGGATTGGATAGATGGTTTAGAAAACCACTTTGAATGTGAAAATGTGACAGACACCCAAACGGTAAAAGTGGCCAAGTCTAGGTTAAGGGGAACAACACTCACTTGGTGGAAATTTGTTTAGGATGAAAGATATGAGGAATGAAAGAACCAAATCTCCACATGGGAGGGTATGATTGCAAAGATAAGGGATACCTATATTCTAGGGGACTATGAGATACTGTTACACAAGAAAAGGCATAATCTTACACAAAGAGATTTAGAGGTGAGTGCCTATACAGAAGTGTTTTACAACCTATGTATAAGTTCTAAAGTGAGAGAGGATGAAAGCATGATAGTGGCCCATTATATCAATGGGTTAAAATGTATAATTCAAAAGGAAATAAGTCTCTTGAAACTTACCACTGTACAAATTTTTTATCAACTAGATCTTAAGGTTGAGGAGAAGAGAAAGAAAAAGTATGAACCAAATAATAGATGGAGAGGAGGACGTAGAGACTCCAAAGGTCACAGAGATAGTTATGGTGGTTGTAGTAATGTTTCAAGACCCCAAGGGGAGACAAAAGTGATAGAATAGAGCAAAAAAACTAGTAGAAGAGGTAATTTTGGATGAGGGAGAGGTCCTAACATTGCTGGCAGGGGAAGATTTGGTGGAGGAACCAAAAGAGGTTCATTTGCAAAAATGAAATGCTATAATTGCCACAAGTTGTGGTACCTTGCCTATAGGTGTCTTGACAAAGACACATCATCTCAATCAGAGAGAAGGGTGAACTATGTGCAAGAATACACCAGTAGTGTCAAATATCTTGAAGTTAATTTGGATTCAGAGAGTGGAGACAATCTGATGATCAGAAGGGTTTTCATTATAGATCTAGATTAGGAGGAACCTAAACAAAAGAGATCACTCTTTAATGTGAAGTGCAAGATTTCTTGCAAATTATGTAGGGTGATCATTGACTCTCGGTCAATAGACAACATAATCTAAGAGGAGGTAGTAAAGTAACTTGGAGTGACCAAGGTACCTCGTAACCATTCTTACAGGGTGACATGGTTGAACAAAGGACAACATGTCCTAGTGAATGAAAAATCCTAGATTGAATATGAAATTGGAGGATATAGTGATAAAATATTTTGTGATATAATTCCGATGGATGGTTGGCATATTCTATTGGGAAGACCATGGTAGTTTGACAAAAAATCCATGCATGATGGAGAAAAAAATGCTTATTCTTTTCAAAAGGATAGAGTGACATATAAAATCTAGTCATTGATGGACGAAGAATGAGTAAATAATAGTCCTCATGAGTTTCTGGTAGGAAGAAAAGAATTTCTACAAGTGCTTAAGAAAGAAGAAGAGTGTTATGTAGGCATGATGAAGCCTAAAGAGGAAAAGTCATAAGAACAAACACCTTTTCCCAAGGAGATACAAGACCTTTTGGAATAGTTTAAGGACATTGTAAGTGATGATTAACCAATAGTCCTTCCACTACAAAGATCCATAAGTCACCAAATTGACTTCATAAAAGATGTCTCTTTTCCTAATAAGGCAGCCTATAAAATGACCCCTAATCAGATAAAGGAGATAGCTAGGAAAGTAAAATAGCTATTGGATCAAGGGATTATAAAGAAGAGCATAACTCTCTGTGTAGTGCAAGTGGTTTTGGCATCAAAGAGAGGAGCAAAATTGAGGCTTTGCACAAACTCTAGAGCCATAAATATTATCACCATAAGATATAGGTTTCCAATCCCTAGGATTGAGGATCTAATGGATTATCTTTGTGGGGATAAATACTTCACAAAGTTGGACATAAAGAGTGGATGCCATAAAATACAAATAAAGGAAGGGGATGAGTGGAAAACAACCTTCAAGACTACAAAATAACTTTATGAATGGCTTGTCATGCTATTTGGGATTATTAATGCCCCTAGCACATTCATGAGATTAATGAATGAAGTGCTAAAGGACTACATAGGGGTGTTTGTAGTGGTGTAACTTGATAAAATCCTCATATTCAGTAGGACTAAGGAAGATCACCTTGAACATTTGTAGATTTTATTGAGGAGGTTGTAAGAGGAGCAGTTGGCAATCAACTTGGAAGAGTGTGAGTTCCTGAAACAAGAATTAGTGTACCTTGGGTTTGTGGTCTCACTAGGATCATTAAATATGGATCCTAGGAAGGTAGGGGAAATACTCAACTAGCCTACTCCCACAACTAGTAATGAGGTAATAAGATTTCATGGGCTTGCCAAATTATATAGGAAATTTATTAGAAATTTCAGTACCATTTGTGCTCCAGTATTAGATACTATCAAGGGTGGGTATATGGCTTAGTTTAGTTGGACATAGGATTCCTATAGGGGTTTTGAGATTTTAAAGAAAAAGGTAGCCACCCAACCCATCCGAATGTTACCAAGTTTTCAGAAATTGTTTATATTGGAGTGTGATGCTAGTAGCATAGCACTAGGGGCTGTTTTGACACAAGAAGGTAGACCAGTGGCTATTTATAGTGAAAATTTGAATGAAGCCAAGAACAAATATTCCTTCTATGACCTATAAATCTATTCCCTAGTTCAAGCCCTTAGGAAGTGGAGACAATACCTCCTTCCAAAAGAGTTTGTAGTCTTTACACATAACCAAGCTTTGAGTTACATTAATACACAAGAGAAGTTAATTAATAGACACCTTAATTGGATGGAGTTACTACATGCCTATAAATTTACCATAAAGCACAAGAAGGGCCAAATGAACAAGGTTGTAGATACATTGATATTAAGACTACTTACTATTCAAGAGGTGTTGTTACAAAGTATTGGAGTGGAAAGCTTCAAGGATCTGTATAGAGAAGATGAAGACTTCTCAGAGGCTTATAAGGTTTGTATGGAGTTCAAAAACCACTTTCATGGTCCATTTGCATATTATACCTTACAAAATGGGTTATTTTTTAGGGGAGGAAAATTGTGTGTACCCAAGGGATCTATGATGGAAAATATGATACAAGAAAAACACAACATAACCCTTAGTAGCCATTTTGGTCTAAATAAGACTCTTGAATTGGTTCAGAGGTTCTATTACTGGCCCAAGATGCAGAGATATATAAGAAGGTATGTGGAGCAATGTTTGGTGTGTTAGAAAGAAAAGGATATGAATTAAAATGATGGCTTATATCAACCAGTTCCCATTATAAATAGACCATGGGAGTGCATTAGTATGGATTTCATAGTGGGATTACCAAGGACAAGCATTGGAATGGATAGTGGTTTTGTAGTTGTTGACAGGTTTAGTAAAATGAGCCACTTTATTCCATGGAAAACAAAACATGATGCAATTTATATAGCTGAATTTCTCTTTAGGGAAGTTGTGAGGATTCTTGGGCTACCCATTAGCATAGTCTCAGATAGAGATGTAAAATTCATGGGGAGTTTCTAGAAAATATTGTGCAAAAGAATGTGAACCAATCTTTCTCTTGGGTCATCTTATCACCCCCAAATAGATGGTCAAACATAGGTTATAAACAAAGTATTGAAAAATGTTATGAGATGTATGAAGAAGGAATATGGTCAAGTGTGGGATCAAGTCCTACCACAAGAAGAGTATTCTTATAATAACAGTGTGAAAAAAACCATAGGTAAAAGTCTGGTGCAAGAGAACCTACCCAAACACCTAAGTCAATTTGAGAGCTACCTCAGAAAATCCTTTTTTCACTACTTTATTTTTTTATGCTTTCTATGCTTCTAGTGATTATGTACTTGGACATGCTTTGACCTTTTGAGACTCTTATGTATTTAAGGATCTATGGAATCCTATGTTATATATTCGATACCTAATTATGTAATCATGGTACACTTGAGACACTACATATTTTGATTCAGTTTTAGTTATGATGATGTCATATATGAGATCTATTGAGTAGAGGTAATTGTGATGGAATTTTTTTTAGGAAACTGATGCTATGATTATTTAAGATTGAATTCAGATATAGTTATATGTAATTAATTATTGATGTCATATTATGTTTTTATATCATGTTGTTTTGGACCTACTGATGTGTGGAATGAGTGTGCAAGGATAGTTGACCATGGATCTAAATCAGAGACCCAGTATTGGAACCTATGTGAATTTTCATGAATTCCAAGGTCTTATTTATATAAATAAAACATGGACCTCATTGTATATGTGTTTTATCAATAAATGTGGTTTGCATGTGTGTATATCAATTAGTTAATGTTAATGTGAATAAGCCACGTCATGTGTTTTAATTTAATAGGCCAATTTTGGAAAGTGTTGCAATTAATGTTGACATGGCTAGTTATGAGAACCATGGCTAGGTGTAGTGTTGAACTAAGATTACCTATGTGTATTACCCAAGCTTACCCAAGTTTAGAAGATAATAGATGCTCAAATTGACTTATAAATCCATGGGTTAACTTCAGGTGTAGTTTAGGAGGGTCGTTAGGCTCCAAAAATGTAGCTGGGCTAAGTTTTAGGTACCCAACTTGGTACCTTAGGGGTTATGAGTCATTTTCAGTCATAAATAAGCCTCTAAAATCATTTATTGCTACCCTAAAGTCTCATTTTCAAAATTGAGTGAATTTGAGGAGTTGTGTAACTTTGGTTAACATCTCTCTTCTTCCCAAGTTGCATTTAACTCCATTCATGAAGAATGAAGGCAAGTGGGAAGAAAGGGATTGTTAGGGTCACCTCACCCTTTGGTTAGTCTTGGAGGTTTGCCTATTTAGGAAAGTTTTTAGGAAGAGTTGGGTGTTCACCCACTCTCTACCCTTAGAAACATATTTCAGAATTGAAGGAGTTTTTGGAGAAGAAGGATAGGAAGGATATCTACTCACCAATTTTCAACCCACCTTAGCTTTGGAATAAGGTTGGATCTCTTAAGAGCAAATTTTTTTTTTCATGTTTGTTCTTGAGCTTGAAACTCCTTCAATGGAGTCCTATGTAGATTTTAATTTATTTTCAAGTTGAGTTTTTAGAGTTTTATTTTCTGAATCATTTTGGATGGGATTCTTCAAGGCACACTCACCCTTGGGAGGGAAGAGTAACCTTGAATGGGTGGTGGAAATGACTCTAGTTTAATGTAGAGTCTTCCATGTGTGGAGGGAAAGACATGGGGTTTCATGATACCCATGATGCTAAGTATGGCCTGACAACTTTTTTTTTTTTGGGGGGGGGGGGCATAAGGAGGTATATTTTATGACTACATCTTGTGAAGATGGTCATTTCAAGTCCATGTATGGCTTGAGGTTTCTATTTTATGTACTTGGATTTCTCCTCTTGTGAGGTTTACCACTACCCCTATTTTCAAGAAGGCCTCTTGGACACCTTCCTTTTGTTCTACTATGTGTTGGGAAGTTTTAAATATGATTTTTATATTTGTTTGTTTTATGTGGGTTTGTGAGTACTTGTTTGTAGCATGTTCCACTCTAGATCCCCAAGCTCGTGGGTGGCCTTGAAAAGTCCTAGGTTGGGAGGTGAGCCTCCATGGTCAACCTCATCTTGTTACAGGTCTCTGATGGAAGAAAAATTTTGCATATTACCCTTATGTGGGAGATGTGGATAACTGGAAAATCGTCATTCGTAACCTATGTTGTTTCAAGGCTTTCAATTTCGGCAAAGTTTGTATTAAAACTATTAAGGGGATTTGTACCCTATGGTGTTTTGGGATTTCATTATTTCTAAAGTGGCATTGAGACCATTAAGTCTGTAACCTTTTTTTATTGTAATCATTTATCCAATGTGAAATGGAGTTCTTAAGAAATTGTAATCATATTTCATTATGCTATTAAGAAGAAAGAAAATGGAGATCATACTTGTAATGCAAAGTAAATATTTTTTGGAAATTAGAATGAAATTGTAATTCCATAATGTATAATTATATCTACATATGAGGAAAATAAGCCATCTTGCTTATTTAATTTAACACTTGAGTAAAGCTTGATATTAAATTGTTAAATTTTTAAATTATTTCTTGAAACTAGGTGTTTAAACTTATTTAAATTCTGGAAATTTCTTAGAAAAATAAACATGCCCAAATTAAAATTTGGTTTCC
>MU228107.1:835471-861551 GCA_018584345.1 Thuja plicata
TTAAATAGGGGAAAACCAAATCGAAACGTTTTTCTTTAAACACAGTGCATTTTTATTGAAAAAAAAAATATATCATATGTTTACGGGGGCGACACCCCACCCCACCCTCCTTTCTTGCGCAGGCCGCAGAGGTGGGCGGCGACGGTGCGACCGCACCACCCACCTCCCACTGTATATTATAGTGGGGGAGGGGTGAGTGGGTTCACCCCGCCCCATCCCCCTTTGTCTCCTCTACTTCGAACACGCTGCCCAATGGCCTCCCCCAACACCGCTCCACTCTGCCACTTGTCCCTCCCTTCTGCAAGCTTCCTCGACAGTCCCGTTTTCACAGTGCCACCCTGCAGCTATTGAAACCCATTTCTTCAAGATTATTTTAGCGCCTGCATATGTAAATGTTAGGGTTTTAAAGGATATATATTAACATGGTTTTTTTTCATAAGATTTGAATTCATTTTTAGAGTTAGGGTTAAATATTTTTTAGATATTTTGAAAAGTTAGAATGCTAGAAGCTAGTTTATTATGTTAAAGTTTTAATATAGATTTCATTTTTTTATAGATATTATTTTTCTATTAGATATAATATTAATTAATTATATTTTTATAAAAGAAATGATTTAATTGTTAAAATGCATTTAATATTGTAATATAGATTTGATCTTAATGTATGTTTTAGATTATCATGTTTGTAGGTTAGGTGTTATTTATTAAGTTTAAAACTAATATTTTTATGTTAGGGTTTTCTATTTGGAATTAGGTTATAATAAGAGTAGGATATGAATGAAATATTTAACATTAATAAGTTTTATATTTGATATTTATAAATGTTATTGTTTTAAAATTATTTAAAAAATTAGACTTATTTTCTATAGATTATAGCTAGATTCTCATATTATTCTAACATTAAAATTTGCAATTGATTTACCATTAGATATTTTAGTTAGTTTTTTTCTGGAATATAGGTTTGTTTTAAGTGGATAGTTAGTATTTCATTTTCTAAAGTTAAGAATATTTAATACCGATGATAATGTTATTTTGTTTCTGTCTTTATTATGTTAGGGCATAATTTTTTAATTTAGGATTTATTATTAATTAATTTATTCATGAAAAGTTTAGAACGTAATTAATTATATTAAATTAATGATATTTTTTTTTAAAGAGCCTTCTTTCATTTTTATCTATAATGGGGTGAATTCAACCCCTTATCATCATAACTGACCTAATTAAAGGGTATTATCGATACCCTTGACCTCTATTATGCACGGTTGACTTTTGGTCAACCATGGTCAAACCTTGTCTAACCATCCCAATTTTTGTTCCAAGTGTTCCTTGTACCCCTTGGAACCTAGGATATCAGTTTCCTATCTTTTAGAGATGATTGACTTTTTGGGTCAACTCTGGTTGACTTTTGGGTCAACTATCTTGATTAACATGTGTGAGCCTTCCTAAGGGCTTAGCAGGCCCCAAGAGCATCCTTTCACATATTTTGAAGAATAGTTGACTTTTGGTCAACTCTCTCGATTTGCCTGCTGATAAAGGCGTGTAGCTTAGGCATTCTTATAGGATAGTTCTGAAAACTATCCTACCTATTTTGACCTTTATGTTTTCTATTTTTCTTCTACACCATTTTGCATGCAAGTGTTACCTTTAAGGCAGTGTACCCTTCCTTTAGCGTGCTATAGAAAATTTTTGATAGTGTATTTTTTTTCCAACTTTTGGGCATGACAATCCACCTTGGAATCAAATGGAGGTAGTTGATATAAAGTATCCCCAAAGGTTAATGTGGAGCTTTTCAAGCCTATAATCATAATTTTTAAGAATCAAATTGATTTAAAAGTTAAATGTCATAGAAGTTCTTATAAGGACTTAGGACCAAAATAGTGTATGGGTGACCAATAGTGAAAAATAAGATCTAGATTTGATTATAATAATTCAATTATGTCATAGGGGTGATTTGAGATTAATTACATAAGATTAGAAGATTTAGTTTGATAGAATATGCAATAGAATGAAAGTTGGAAACTCAAATATTTGAATTCCAACGATTATGAGCAATTAGGAGAGAAAGTTGATTCAAGTTGTTTTTAAGATTAACTAGTCCATCCAACTGCTAAAATATGCTTGTGGAAGTTAATTGGAGTCCAAATAATATTGAAGAAACCATTGTACTGAGGAGGAGTATGCATACGGACCATTTCATAAATTCAATAAAAACTTTGATATGTTGGTCATTTTCTTGGTTTATTTACGTGATTTAAGTTTCTAGAAATTATTTCATTACTTCCAATGCAGTAGGGACCTTAATAACATGATTTCAACCCCTGTTGAATCCTTTGAATGATCTATTTGTTTCAAATTAATCCTTGGTATTGACTGACTATGTTTGGGGTAACTATTTTTCCCATAACAGTTGACAGATCCAATATGAGGCAATCATTCCATGATTTTTTTCACTGATTCTCATGGAATGGTGTATTTTTAACTTTTATATTAATTTTCTAACATGATATATTGCAGAGATATTGATTTGACAGGGTGATCACTGAATTTGAGGAAGAATTCCTAAAGGAAATGCTTTCCTGGGAGAAACGACCATTAATCTACTTGAAGGAGGTATATGTTTAATGAATTGAATAGTCTTAAAATGGCCTATGTATGTTGAATCAACCTTTTGTTAATCCTATAAGTTCTTGGAGAGGGTACATTGAGGAAGCCCTAGCCTTAAGGGCTTGTTGAAGACCAATTTGGGGGTTGTATAGCTGCAGGGGTATGAGGACCAAATTAATTTCATATTCCTTGTTTTTGATCCAATTCATGACTTTGATAAAATTATAAGTATTGAGGAGTCAGTATAGCATAGACTTGCTTTGTAATTTGACCATATTTCATGCTAGGAATAGAGCACAATCTGAAAGTCTTCAAATATGGCCCAAAACAACCTATGTCTGAATTTGGGTATGTTGAAGTTGATTGAAAAGGGTATTTGAGTATGAAAATATTTTATTGAATATCTTGAAAAACTTGTGTGGAAACAATCCATTACTGTCATTGTTGACCTACTAGAGGGACAATTAGGCCTAGTAGACAGTTTCATAAAATTGAGTTTTGGGTGTTGTGTAAAATCCCTAAACTGATTGAATCCTACTTAAAACATCTTTTTTAGACCTTTGACAACAACCTTGTTCATTTTGAGGGTGTTGGAGTTGTTTGTGTCATCTTGGTTATTTGGGAGGCTTGGAGGCTAGTAGGCTTGGAGTGCCTAAACCCCTCAAATCATAACCATCATTGATAATCTCACCACCATTATAGTACACACTATGAATCAATTGATATCAGAGCCTAGGATCATCCTAGGTGAAGAGAAATGATCTTTGTTTTAGAGATGTTAGAAGGAGAAAAAGAGGAGATTCAACAGAGGGTCACTATTGTTGAACTTTCTATGTTGGTAAGCAAGAAGATGGAAGTAATAGAATGCTAAGAGTAGAATTCAAGAGGTTGCAAGACCTTGTCGAAAAACAAGGAAATAGAGAACATGAGGATGAGGAAAGATTTGCAACACTAAGGGAGGAACCAGTTGATCCCGAGGATGCAATATTGGAGAGGATCTTGAAGGTTGTTAAGCTTGGAGACTCAAACGTAAAAGTTGAAATTCCTATGTATGATGACCTAAGATGGATGATGAACTTTTACTAGATTGGTTCAGTGCTCTTTAAAACTACTTTGATTGTGATGATGTTTAAGATAGGAGTAGAGTTAAGATTTCTAAGTCTATAATCAAAGGACATGCACTATTATGGTGGGATAACTTGTAGGCGGACATAATGAAGAAGGGTTAGTCTAAGATCTCATCATGGCCAAGAATGGTGGGGAATATGAAGGACAAGTTCCTTCCTGAAGACTACAAATTCTAGTTGTATAAGAAGATGCAAGGACTAAGACAAAAGGACATGGATGTCTCAAAGTATGCAGAGTAATTCAACAAGCTTGACATTAGGGCATCCCATGATGAAGATTTGGAAGAGAAGGTGGCTAGATATCTTGGAGGATTGAAATAGAATATCTACGATGAGATGAGCATGGCTATATCTAGAACCTTGGATGAGTGCTTCAAATTGGCTATGAAAGTTGTGGATAAGCTTAGGAGAAGGAAAGAGAGGCAAGGTAATCCAAGAGGACAAACAAACAAGCGAAAAGGAGTGTATCCAAGCCAAGGGAAGAATGAGAAAGGAAAAGAGAAAGTCTCAGATCAAAGAAGAGAACAAAATAATGGGAGAGGAAAGAGTTTCCCTTGGAAGTGCTATAAGTGTGGTGAAGAAGGGAAACCATTCTACAAATGTCAGGTGAAAGAGAGGATAGAAAGAATGATAGGAGATTCAATCTAACTCAAGAAGAGGAAGAGACCAAAAACAAAGAATAAAGTGTTGTTATAGTTCACCATTTACAAAAGGTGAATTTCTCATGGTTAGAAAATGAGTTACTATGCAGCAGAAAATGAAATTAGTGGTATCAATTTTTAGAACTCATCGTAAAATCTATGGTAAGATTTTCTAAATGATAGTTGATTTTGGTTCTTTTGATAATTTTTTGTCTTATGAGATGGTGATTAAACTGAAATTGCACACATTTTCAATTGATAGACCATATAGAGCATCATGGGTCAGTAGTGATCAAATCATTGTCATAAAGAAACAAACGTATGTTGATTTTTCTATTGGGATGTATAATGATAGGGTATTGTGTGATGTGGTCCCTATGACCTGTTGTCATGTCATCTTGGGAAGATCATGGCAAGCCCCAAGATAGAATATTAATTATGGATTGGAAAATGTTTATGTGGTACACAAGGATGTAAATACCTATACCCTCACATCCCTACCCAACCATATGTTTATAACAATTATTTAAATTGTGTATTGTCATTGATGTTTACAAAAATGACTAATCCTATCTGAGCACACTAAGTTTATGCCAAGCATTCTCGAGCATTGAAGAGGAACAAAGTGATTTTAATTTCTAACCGTGTTTAGTCAGGAATTATAGTGTTGGTCAGGCATTGAAGGATTTAAGTATTGACCAAGTAAAATAGTTAGTGTAAGTCGACTAAGAGTATATTATATTTAATATGTAAATAGTTATATGCAGCTGACAGACATGATTTTTATTACTTATTTAGAGATACATGAGTTTTAATACTTATTTAGAAGGATGTCATGGCCAGCTTGACAAGTCTTATCATATATATAAGGTCATGTTTGGATTGAATATGGAGAGATAGAGTGTGTAGAAGTGTGTGTTTATGATATGAAGAGTGAAAGCAAAATCAAATGGGATTCTGATTAAGGACAGAACATAGAGGACTGTAATAGAATATTTGATCAATGAAGATCAAGTATGTAATCCAGAAAAAAGATCTGAATCAACAAATATTGTTGCTTATAAAAACATGTCAATCCATTGTTAGCTTCTAACAATTGTAGTAGTGATCAAAATATCTTAACAGAGTATACTTAACAGTCTTTTGTAAAACATCTCACAAGGTGAAGTTTCTACATTGAAGTGTTTAAAGACCTCTCACAAGGCCACTCCTTATAGGGTGACTGAATCCTCTAATAGGGTCATAGCTAACAATGTGTTATTGTAACCTTTAACAGGGTTGGCTCCTAACATGGATGACTTCAAAAGTGTGAAAAATAATGACTAGTTGTAATTGGTGGTTTTTCCCATATTGGGTTTCCACATTAAATCTTGGTGTTATCTGTGTACATTTCATTTTCTTTATGGTTTATGTTTCTACAATTAATTACCAAAGATAATCACAGTTAATATCTTAAGATTTTCTATGTTAACTAAGTCAAAGTAGAATATCTATGTTAACCAAGAAACAATGACTGATTTGTTTAAGACATCTAAGGGACTTGGATTTGTTTTTGTGGTAATTGATTCACCCCTCTCCTTTCAGTTACTCAAATCATTTTCAAAAATTTGTATCAGAGCACCAAGTTCTTTCAGGAAAGGTTTCAAGGCCTAAGCTAAAGATGAGAGATTTCTTATAGAAGGGAGATCCTTAAGCTTCACAAAGACAATTTTGCAGCATTTCAAGATTTGATGAGATTGCATATATCTATCATTGGAGATACTGGTTTAGAATTATTGGATCATAGGTATGTGGAACAATCAAGAAATTTGACTATGGATTAAATGATATACATGAAGCATCACAACATAATGATAATTTGTATAGCCTCTGCACTCAACTATTTCAAATTTGATGAAGTCAAGGACTGACCTACCACCTTTGATATGTGGAACAAACTGCATGATATTCATGGAGGATATGTCAATGTAAAAAGAGCCAAATCAGAAAGTCTTCGAGGTTAATTTGATTTGATGAAATTGAAATAAGGAGAGGAAATTAAAAAATGAAGTGAAATAATCAAGAAAAAGTATCAGTGCCATCAGAGCTGCTAGTGGAGTAATTGAAGACACAATAGTGGTTAGCAAGGTATTGAGAACTTTACTTCCTATCTATGCAATTAGAGTTTCAGCTATTCAATAAATGAGATGGAGTAATGGTATAACACTAGAAAAGTTGATTGGAATATTATCAGCTTTTGAGTTGGATAACTTTGACAATTAATCTCCTAATATTGGCAATCTTGATTCTGCATTCAAACCTAAATTAACCCTTGGAAAGATGAAAGGAAAACCGATTGATAGTGACAGTGATGATGAAGATCTGGAAATCATTGAAGTATTACTTGCAAGGAGAGCTACAAAAGGAAAAGGAAACTACAAGGGAAGAATACCATTAATTTTATTTTCATGTGATGAGGTTGGTCACATTGTTGCTAAGCATCCAAACAAGGAAGACAAAGGTGAGAAAAATTTCAACAAGTATAAAGGAAAGAAAGATTACAAAAAGATACCAAACCTACAAAGACGAAGGTAAGAAAACTTGTTACATTGCTAAAGATTTTGATAGTGATGAAGATGAAGATGAAATGGTTTATATTTCTATTAAGGATGAGTCAGATAATGAAGATAATGAAAAGACAACACTATATTCTCATATTAGCAAAAATTACACTTTGATAATTGATAGTGGTTGTTCTCACCACATGAATGGGATAAAACCAAATTTGAACATATTGAGCACTATTATTGTGGGAGTGTCAGTTTTGGTAATGATGAACCATGCTATGTGAAAGGTAAAGGTTGTATTGCTTTAACAGAAGAAATCAAATGTGATAATGTTTATTGGTTTGAAGGACTAAGTGTGGCACAACTAAATAACATTAGTTTCAAGGTAGAATTCATGAATGGTAAAGCCAAGCTCCTGGATGGTAAGGGAAACCTAGTTGGAACTGGAAGACAAACAAAAGGTAATCTATTTTGTCTTGATCTCAATGAAAGTTCATGTTTTATTGCACAAGTAGAAGAAAGTTGGTCATGGCATAAAAGGTTATGTCATGTGAACTTTGATAACTTGGTTAACATAAGCAAGAACAAAAGAGTAAAAGGAATTCCTATTCTGAAGAAACCTAAACTAGCAATATGCAAACAAAGTCAAATTGGGAAGATGGGGAAAACTAGCTTCAAGAGCAAGAACTAAAATACAGATGAAGTTTTGGGATTGGCACATACTGCTTTATGTGGACCAACTATAATAACAAGTTACATAGGTGAGAAGTATTTCATTATATTTGTTGATGATCATTCCAGAATGATGACTATTATTTTTCTCAAAGAAAAATCAGAATCTTTTCAGAAGTTCAAATGGTACCTAGCCAGAGTTGAAAAAGAAATAGGGAAGAAACATAAATGCTTAAGATCTGAGAGAGGAGGAGAATTCATTTATAATGAGTTCAATGAATTCTGTAATGAAGGAGGAATTAAAAGAATAGTATCTTCCCCTGGTACTCCACAATAGAATGGTATAGCAGAAAGGAGGAACAAATCCATTATGGATTGTACAAGAACCTTGATGATTGAAAATAAATTTTCTACCAAATACTTGAAGGAAGCCATTAGCACTACAATTCACACCTTGAATCGAGTTCAACTGAAGAAAGGTACTGAGAAGACACCTTTTGAATTATGGTATGGCTATAAACCTAATGTTCATTATTTCAAAGTATTTGGAAGTAAATGTTACATCTTGAAGGAAGCAAGAAATGGAAAATTTGATGTAAAAGGTGATGAAGGTATATTCCTAGGCTATTCTTGCAAAATAAAAGCATATAAGTGTTTGAATATTTCTACTCATAAAGTTATATAAAGTGTGCATGTAAGGATTGATGAGTTTTTAGAAAGAGGTGAAGAACACATCAATAAAGAGCCTTAGGATTATAGAAAATTAGTATATTATGAACTTGATACTATCCCTAATATACTAGAAATGGTGATTGGACAACATTCATGTCAACCATTGAATTCATTTGCACAAACCCAAATAGTTCAACCTGAGTCGCAACCTTTGCAACCTGAGCTATTGGTAGAGGAAATTGAGTCATAGACTAAAGATTCCATGTCATAGACAAAGGGAACCAAGTCATAAATAGAGGAACCTGAGTCTTAGACAGAGACACCTAAGTCACAGGCAGAGGCACCCATGTCTTAGATAGTGGAACCTGAGTATCAGATAGAAGAACATAACAACAATTTTGAGCATGGTGAACTGAGTGGAACAAGCCCAAAATCAAGAAGGAAGGATCATGTACTTGCAAAATATGTTAGAAGACATCATGCACCTGAGAAAATAATTGGAGATCAGATAGAAGGTGTAATGAAAAGGAACAAAATTAAAGGTACATGTTTTCTTTGTAAAATTGAACCTAGAAATATTAAAGATGAATTGAATGATGAAAGCTTAATTAAAGCATTGAAAGAATAGATTGAGCAGATAGAAAAGAAAAAAAAACTTGGACTCTTGTACCTAGACCAAAAGATAAGAATGTGATTGGTACTAAGTGGGTTTTCAGAAACTAGATGAATGAAAAAGGAGAAGTTTCTAGAAACAAGGAAGGATTAGTATGTAAATGATATGTGCAAGAAGAGGGTATTGATTATGGAGAAAATGAACCCCCCTGTTGCAAGACTTGATGGAGTCACAACTCTTTTTCCATATTCTGCAGACAAAGAATACAAGGTATATCAAATGTTAGAATAGTCCCAAAGGATAACTGAGAGGGGGAGGGGTGAATCAGTTATAAGTTAATTTAATTATTTTCTTTTATTAACTCCAGAATATAATAAAGTAAATGCACATTCAGATAACACAATAGACAACACCACAATTTGGTTACGAGGAAACCAAATGGGCAAAACCCCGGTGGGAATTAACATCCACAATGAACTATATTTGTTTATAATAATCCCTATTAGAAGATCTTGCAACCCTATTAGGAGTTTTTCTTTACAATGCAATAAATATAGTGACCTGGTTAAGGGTCTGACCATGTTAGGAGTCTTTTACAAATAACCCTATTAAGGGTGAGGACTCACTTTCCAAAAGCTCACTGCTTCAATGGTGAAGGCTACAACCTTCTATAGAACAGATATGTACTATATATGATGATGAACTGTAGAGTAGACCTACTGTCTTGATCAGTTCCAATGTATTTTAATATTTCACTTTTTCTTCACATAGATCCTTGATGAATGAAACACAACTGATATTCTACTCTGTACTTTTTCTGTCTCTTATCTTCTCATTCACACTTAGCGTTCCACAAATGAACTACTATAAGTATCTTCCTCAAAGTATCATGGGACATGTTAGGAAAATCTTCATAACATCCTTGTCGGCTTAACTAACCACACAAGTATAATTATAACCATGCAATATAAAATGAATAGACACAATGCTTCACAAAGTCGGCCTCACCAAATTAACTCTAACATTGCAATCTTGTTGAAACACATTTGGCACCTTTAGATAAATCTCTTCAACTCATAAATAGTATTGAATATACACACGCATATCCTGAAGATAGGTGCAACTCAAGAACCAATGTAATATGTCGACTCTGTATAGACAAACTCTAGAAACTATAACTTTCATTAACAGAATTACACAACACAACTAAAACTTCATATCTAAGTCTGTGTGTATGGAAAAAACATAAAAAACATGTCTACAACATGAATATAACCGCGCAAGGCTTGATAAAATCATTCTGATAAGTACATACAGAACACTACTATATATTATATTTTTTCATCAATGACAAACATACAATCAACTAGCTGCCAGAAGTAAATCTCCAACAATCTCCCCCTTTAACATTGATGGCAACATATGATATTAAAAACATCTTCAGCACATGGTGTCTTCTTTCTTTTTACAATCTTTTCAATATCCTCATCAAAGATTCCTCTACACTACTGCAGCTCCTCTGTCTATGTTTATACTCCCCTAGAGTATATGATCCCCCTTACTATATATTCCCCCTTTGACATCAATGGCAAAGGGCACTATAAACAATTAGGCACAGGTACTACTCTATAAGTAGAGTATTCAACCATTCATCATTCACTATGGACTTATGTTATTACTTCTTTATCTAATCAGACTCAGGAGAGTGAATTACTCCCAACTTCTCCCCGAGATACTCAAAAGTATCTTTTTATATGGACTTTGTGAAAATATCTGCCAACTATTCTTTGGTGATCACATAGTCCAATTTTACTTCATTGTCTGCAACTTTTTCTCTAAGAAAATGGTATTTGATCTCAATGTGCTTTGTCTTTGAGTGTATCACAGGGTTCTTGGACATGTTGATAGTACTGGTGTTATCACAGTGAGTAACAAAAGGATAATCAACCTGCATACCAAAATCTTTAACTATCTTCTTGATCCAAACCATTGTTGAACAATTCAATGTTGCTGCAACATATTCAGCTTTTGCTGTCGACTGAGAGATACAATTAAATGCTTCTTTCTTACCCAATAAACAAACCTATCTCCAAGAAATACTGCTCCTCTAGAAGTACTCTTCCTGTCATCAATACAACCTTCCCAATCTGCATCTGTATACACATGAAGTTGTACATTCTCTGATTTGGGGTACCATAAACCATAGTCTATAGTTCCCTTTAGATATCTGAATATTCTCTTGATTTCCATTAGGTCATTCTGCTTAGGTTTAGCTGCAAATCTACCAACAATGCCAACTACATTAGATAAGTCTGGTCTAGATTGAGTAATGTATATAAGTTTTCCAATCATAGATTTATACAATGTCTTGTTAACTACTGCGAAATCATCTTCTTTAGAAAGCTTGCTTCCTATTACCATAGGAGTGCATACTGGCTTATAGTCTTCCATCTTGAAATTATTCAATATTTCCTTCACATATTTGGACTGATTTATGAATATTCCTTTAAATATTTCTGCTTTACATTCAATCCCAATAAATATTTTATAGGACCAATCATGCTCATTTCAAATTTATTCTGCATTTCTTTTTCAAATTCTGTACTAACCTTGTCATTACCTCCAAAGATAAAGTCATCAACAAATATGGCAACAAGTAATAATCCATCAGGTGTCTCTCTTATGGATAGGTTACAGTCTACTGCTCCTTTCTTAAATTCAATCTTGGTAAGATAACCATCTAGTCTCTCATACCAAGCTCTTGGGGCCTGTTTAAGTCCATAGAGTTCTTTCTTCAATCTACATAGCATGTCTGGTTTATCTGATAGATTAAATCCTTCAGGCTATTCTATGTAGACTTCTTCCTTCAAGTCACCATTCAGAAAGGTTGATTTGACATCCATTTGATATACTTTGAAGTCTTTGAATGTTGCATAGGCCAAGAATAACTTAATGGCTTCTAATCTCCTCACAGGGGAAAATGTGTCAGTGTAATCTATCCCTTCCCTCTGTGCATATCCTTTACACACTAGTCTTGCTTTGTTTCTGACCACTGTACCATCTTCATTCATCTTGTTCTTGTATACCCACTTTGTTCCAATCACATTTTTGTCACTAGGTCTAGGAACCAATTCCCATGTATCATTTTTTATTATTTGATCTAATTCTTCTTCCATTTCTTTCTGCCAATCAAAATCCTTGCAAGCATCTTCAACATTTAAAGGTTCAATCTGTGAAAGTAAATAGACCTCTTCATCCACTATTAAACTTTTTTTCTTTAGATCTAGCCAAAACACTGCTCCTTTGATCTCTAATGATATCATCTTTTGAATGATACCTAGATGTGAATTATGAAACTTTTGGTGTGACATCCTCATCTGTAATTTGTGATACTTCTTTTCTTTATTCAGGTTCATTACATGATACATCAATGTAATCAAACATTCCTTCAATAACAGTGTCTTTACTGCTAGGCCTGGGTTCATCCTCAATCATAGGTGCATATTCATAGTACCTCTCTTGAACCATGATCTTATCATCAATCTTTACATGATTACTTTAAATTATCTTCTCTAATCTTAAATTGAAACATCTGTATGCTTTGATTTTAGTAGAATAACCAAGGAAAATACCTTCATCACTTCTAGCATCAAACTTCCCAACACCATCATTTCTCTTGACGTAGCACTTGCTGCCAAAGATTCTGAAGTAATTTACTGTAGGTACATTACCAAACCAAAGTTCATAAGGTGTCTTATCTGCACCTGGTCTTGTTTGTGTTTTGTTGATAGTATAGACTGCTATATTGACTGCATCTCACGAATAGGTGTGCACAACTTTTCCTTCAATCGTCATAGGGTGCGCGCTGTATCAAGTATGATCTTGTTCCTTCTTTTTTCTATCCCATTTTTCTGAGGGGTTATGGGTGAACTCAACTATCTTTTCATTCCATGTTCTTCATAGTAGTCATAAAAATGGTCAGAGGTAAATTCTACTCCTCTATTTGATCTTAGACATTTTAGTTTTAATGCATATTCATTCTCAACTTTGGATTTGAATATTTTGAACTTCTTAAAGGCTTTAGACTTCTCCTTTAAGAATGCAACCCACATCATCCTTAAAAAATCATCAACAAACAAAATTAAATACCTTTCTCTCTAGTATGATCTAGTTTGAGTAGGACCGCATAAATCTATATGCACTAGGTCTAATTTGTTCTCAGCTAAGTTCTACTTACTCCTGAAAGAGCTCCTTACATGCTTTCCCATAACACACTCCCTGCACATTGTGTCAACTTGTTTTGCGATACTTGGAAGGTCGCTAACTTCCTTGACATTCCTTATCTTTACTAAATTATCAAAATTGATATGATAGAGTCTCTTATGCCATAACCAACTATCATCCAATTTTGCAACAAAACAACTTACATCTAAATTGAGCTGAAAAATATTACCTTTTGTTTTTGAGCCTGATGCAATCATGTTTCCTTCTTTGTTGCTAATGATGCATTTGTTTTCTTTGAATTCCAAATGATAACCTTTTTCAAGTAGCTATCCAACGCTTAGTAAGTTGTGATGTAATTCATCACCATATAGAACATCATCTATCTTATTCTTTCCATCCAGGGTGATAGATCCTCTGCCTATGATAGGTTTGGGAGTGTTATCTCCAAATCTAACCATACCACCTTTGTACTTGTCTAGATGAACAAATCTGTCTTTATCACCTGTCATGTGGTGAGAGCGTCTGCTATCAATGATCCAATCAATTCTAATGTCTGCTTTGGAAATTAGGGCTAACTATTGTGCTTCCTTTTCATCTTCAATGTCTATTTCCTCAAGTAATTTTTCGATGTCTTTAAGGGTAACGAATCCAATTTCATCTTCTCCTGGCTCTTCATCAGTTACACCTTCTTCAGCATGATAGCATTCCTTTCTATATTTTGGTTTATAATCAGATCTAAATTTATTTACTCTTGTAGGACACTTGGATGCAAAGTCATCGATCTTGTTGCATGAAAAACATTTGAATGGAAACTATCCTCCTTACTTGCCTTTGCCTTTCTTTTCTCTTTTAGCAATCATGGCACTAATTTCTTCTAGTTCTTCATCAACTTCTTCTTTCTCAGTAATGCTAGAGATGTGTAAAGTTTTCTTACCATGAACTGAGGCTTTGAAGGCTGTTTCACTTTTGGGTTCAGTCTTCAATCTTGATATCTCAAATATAGAGATTTTACTAATCAAAGTCTCTCTCTTGAAGTCTTGTGAAAATTGCATGGTTTTATCTAGAATATGGATCTTTCTCTCATAGTTTTCTGCTAAAGTAGTCATCATCTTGTCCATTATGTCTTCTTCTGATATTTCTCCACCATTGTTTCTGATTCCAGAAAATACTTTACTTATCCTCTCATTCAAGGCTCTGATGTTCTCTTCAGGTAACATCTCAAGGTTGTTGTATTTATATTTCCATGTCTTCCTACATGCATTCTTTGCTTGAATATCTCCTTCAAACATGTCTTCTAAATACTTCCATATTGTGTATGCCTTGTCTACTTTCTTGATATCAGAGAATTCACTTTCAGATAGTGCACTTATAAGGGCTTCTTTGGCAAGTACATTAGCTGTGAATGTATCCTTTTGTTTACTAGTAGCATCATCTCTTGAAAGGTCTTTTAGAGAGGGAATAACAAATTCTTGTGTGGATATCTCAAAGATGTCAAAACAAACACACTATAGATGCGTTATCATTTTGTTCTTCCAATCCATATAATTCTCTCCATCGAACTTAGGACTCTCTTTTCTGAAATATGTCATCTGATCTACCTTAAGTTGTTAGGCTTTCTCAAGGCACTTGGCTCTAATACCAATCGTTAGAATAGTCCCAAAGGATAACTTAGAGGGAGGGGAGTGAATAAGTTATCAGCTAATTTAATTCTTTTCTTTTATTAACTCCAGAATATAATAATGTAAATGCACATTCAGATAACACAATATACAACACTACAATTTGGTTACGGGGAAACCAAATGGTAAAAACCCCAGTGGGAATCGACACCCATAATGAACTATACTTGTTTATAATAATCCCTATTAGAAGATCTTGCAACCCTGTTAGGAGTTGGTCTTTAAAATGCAATAACTATAGTGACCTGATTAAGGGTCTGACCCTGTTAGGAGTCTTTTACAAATAACCCTGTTAAGGGTGAGGACTCTCTATCCAAAAGCTCACTACTTCAATGGTAAAGGCTACAACCTTCTATAGAAAAAATATGTACTATATCTGATGATGAACTATAGAGTATCTAGACCTATTGTCTTGATCAGTTCCAATGTATTGTAATCTTTCACTTCTTCTTCACATAGATCCTTGATGAATGAAACACAATTGATATTTTTCTCTATACTTTTTTTGTTTCTTATCTTCTCATTCACTCTTAGCGTTCCAAAAATGAAGTACTATAAGTATCTTCCTCAAAGTATGAGATCATGGGAACTATTAGGAAACTCTTCATAACATCCTTGTTGGCTTAAATAACCATGCAAGTATAATTACAACCATGTGATATAAACTGAATAGACGCGATGCTTCACAAAGTCGGCCTCACCAAATTAACTCTAACATTGCAATCTTATTGAAACATGTTTGGCACCTTTAGGTAACTATCTTCAACTCATAACTAATCTTGAATATACACACACATATCCTGAAGATAGGTGCAACTCAAGAACCAATGTAATACATCAGCTCTGTAAGACAAACTCTAGAAACTATAACTATCGTTACTAGAATTACATAACACAACTAAAACTTCATATTCGAGTCTGCGTGTATGAAAAAAACATAAACAACATGTCTACAACATGAATATAACCGCTCAAGGCTTGATAACATCATTCTGATAAGTACATATAGAACACTATTGTATATTATATGTTGTCATCAATGACAAACATACAATCAACTAGGAGCCAGAAGTAAATCTCCAACATCAAATGGATGCAAAATCTGCATTCCTGAATGGAATTCTTGAAGAGGAAGTCTACATTGAGCAACCTGAAGGTTTTGTAGATCCTAAAAAAATAAATATGGTTTTCAAATTACACAAAGCATTGTATTGACTGAGTAAGCTCCTAGATCCTGGTATGAAAGATTGCATGGCTACTTGATAAGAATTGGGTTTCAGAGAACCAATGAAAATAGTAGCTTGTATATCAAAGAAGGACCTCAAAACAAGATATTGTTAGCAAAAATATTTCTTGATGACATATTGTTTACTGGATATGATGACTTATGCAAAGTATTCTTAGAAGCTATGAGTAAAGAATTTGAAATATCTATGTTTGGTTTAATCAAATTCTTTTTTTGGTTTACAAGTTTATTAGATGAAGGATGGTATCTATATTACCCAATCTAAATACATCAAAGAGATACAAAAGAAATTTGGGATGGAAGAATATAGACTAGTTGGAACACCTATGGCTACTAGACATAAGTTTTCTAAGGATGATGATTCAAAAGAAGTAAACCAGGCTACCTGCAGATCCATGATTGGTAAAATTCAATATGTTGTTCACACCAGACATGATATTGCATTAGCACTTGGTATTGTTTCAAGGTTTTTAGCTAATCCTAGAGAGAATCATTTGATGACTATCAAAAGGATTCTGAGATATCTTAAGGGTACTAAAGATTATGGATTATGGTACAAGAAAGGAGGAAAATTTGATTTGAAGACTTTTACTGATGTTGATTGGGATGGAAGTGTTGATGACAGAAAGAGAAAAAGTGGTGGAGCATTATTTCTTGCCAAAAGGTTAGTCTCCTAGACAAGCAAGAAATAGAACTGCATTTCTCAATCTACAACAGAAGCAAAATATGTTGCTGCAGCAGTAAATTGTTCAAATATCATATGGTTCAAATAGTTGTTGTCAGGTATGAAGGTAGAAATCACAGAACCAATTATTATCTACTGTGACAACACCAGCACTATTAATATCTCAAAGAACCATGTGATGCATACTAAGACTAAACATATTGCAATAGAGTATCATTTCTTGAGAGAATTTGTTCAGGACAAGGCAGTAAGATTGGAATATGTGAATAGTAAAGAATAAATTGTAAACATATTCACAAAACCATTACATAAGGATGAAATTTTGTATCTTAGAGGAAATCTAGGGGTAATTCCCCTAAGTGAGGCTCACTAAAAAATAGTTTATTGATTCATCAACCGAGCTACAGAACATACTTAACATGTTGATGCAGATATTTAGAGCTTATTGCATATGAATCAGCATAGACAAGTACATTACAACTTCATTAGATATGTCAGTTGGTGTCTTTGGCATTGGTTTTCAAAGATGGAGAGATTATTGTATGTCATAATGATCACTGAAAGAGGGAGAACCTTATCAAAAATAGAGATTCATGACAGAGGGAGAAATCTATATATCAGTGATAGAGAGAGTTTTTGGATGAGAATCAGAATGAACCTAAAGACATTAATAAAATTTGGATGAGAATAAGAATGAAGCTAAGGACATTAATAAAAATTCCATTCCTATGTCTACTACTCTATAATTCTTTGTATTATGACATGTTGTGTTTCCATCAATGCCAAAGAGGGAGATTGTTGATGATAATTATTCAATTGTGTATTTTCATTGATGTTTACACAAGTATAGTGTTTTTTACACAAATGTCTAATCCTATCCGAGCATAATCAGTTCATTCCAAGCATTCTCGGGTATTGAAGAGGAACAAACTGATTTTCAATTCTAAGCGAGTTCACTCGGGCATTAAAGTGTTGGTCAGGCTTTGAAGGATTTCAGTATTGATCGAGTAAAATAGTTAGTGTCAGCTGACTAATAGTAGATTAAATTTTATGGATAAAAAGTTATATGTAGCTGACATACATGAGTTTTATTACTTATTTGGAAGGATATCAAGGATGACTTGACAAGGCTTATATATATATATATATATATATATATATATATATATATATATATCTTAACATGTTGACGCAGATATTTAGAGCTTATTGCATATGAATCAACGTAAACAAGTACATTACAACTTCATTAGATATGTCAGTTGGTGTCTTTGGCATTGGCTTTCAAAGAGGGAGAGATTACCATATGTCATAATGATCACTGAAAGAGGGAGAACCTTATCAAAAATAGAGATTGATGACAGAGGGAGAAATCTATATTTCAGTGATAGAGGGAGTTTTTGGATGAGAATCAAAATGAACCTAAAGACATTAATAAAATTTGGATGAGAATAAGAATGAAGCTAAGGACATTAATAAAAATTCCATTCCTATGTCTACTGCTCTATAATTCTTTGTATTATGACATGTTGTGTTTCCATCAATGCCAAAGAGGGAGATTGTTGATGATAATTATTCAATTGTGTATTTTCATTGATGTTTACACATGTATAGTGATTTTTATACAAATGTCTAATCCTATCCGAGCATAATCAGTTCATTCAAAGCATTCTCAGGTATTGAAGAGGAACAAACTGATTTTCAGTTCTAAGCGACTTCACTCAGGCATTAAAGTGTTGGTCAGGATTTGAAGGATTTTAGTATTGATCGATTAAAATAGTTAGTGTCACCCGACTAACAGTAGATTATATTTTATGGATAAATAGTTATATGTAGCTGACATACATGAGTTTTATTACTTATTTGGAAGGATATCAAGGATGAATTGACAAGGCTTATATATATATATATATATATATATATATATATATAAGGTCATGTTTGGATTGAATATGGAGAGATAGAGTGTGTGGAAGTGTGTGATTATGATATGAAGAGTGAAGGCAAAATCAGATGGGATTCTAATTGAGGATAGAACATAGAGGATTGCAATAGAATATACAATCAGTGAGGATCAAGTATTTAATCTAGAATAGAGATCTGAATTAGCAAAGATAGTTGCTTATCAAAATAGGTCAGTCCATTTTTACTTTCTAACAATTGTAGCAGTGATCAAAATCTCTTAACAGAGTAGACTTAACAGTCTTTTGTAAAACCTCTCACAGGGTGAGATTTCTACATTGAAGTGTTTAAAGACCTCTCACAAGGCCACTCCTTATAGGGTGATTAAATCCTCTAACAGGGTCACACCTAATAGTGTAGTATTATAATCTTTAACAAGGTTGGCTCCCAATAGGGCTCACTTCAGAAGAGTGAAAAACAATGACTAGTTGCAATTGGTGGGATTTCTCATATTGGGTTTCCACATTAAATCTTAGTGTTATCTATGTATATTTAATTTTCTTTATGGTTTATGTTTCTGCAATTAATTACTAAAGATAATCACAGTTAATATCTTAAGATTTTCTATGTTAACCAAATGACAGTAGAATATTTGTGTTAACTGAGAAATAGTGAGTGATTTTTTTAAGACATCTAAGGGACTTGGATTTGTTTTTGTGGTAACTGATTCAGCCCTCCCCTCTTAGTTACTCAACTCATTTCAAACACCATATTGATGATGAAGGTAAAAACATCATTGTGTTTGGTTCTAACACTTATGTTGATTTGCAAAAGAAAGAATTGATCTGTAGCAACGAATCAAAATCCAAGGACCACTTTATTGGTCATGAAATCTGAAGGTTGTGACAGTCAAAGTGCCATGACTTTTAAGAAAAAAACAAATAAGAAAGAAGGAGAAATGGTGGGGAATATGTGGCATCCTATGGTATCACAAAGGAAGGGTGATAGTTCCATTACCATGGAACATAGTAACAGTGGTCTATTTGGTCCTAAGATGAAGATAAAAGAGCAGTTTGTGAAGACACAAGTTGATTATCCTTAATCATAAATAAACAAGGCTACCTTTGGTGGTGACAAGGAAAGGGATTTTGTTTTTTGTTTCTAATTTTTTGAATGTAGGTAATACTCATATGAAGGGTGATAGCTTGCATGTGAAGATTTTCAAACATCTATCTAGGAAAATGGGTGGTAAAAAGACAACTTTCCTTCACTCTTGGGACAAGAGTCATTTTTAAGGTCGGGTTTATGGTGCGGGAGCACCTATCTGGAAACACCTAAGTATACCTTGGAACCAAATGAAGGAAGTGGATCTAAACAATCCTAAATGGTTAATTGGGAGATTTTCAAGACTATAATGGCAATTTGTAACAGTCAAGTTGATTTAAAAGTTAAAGTTCTAGAAGTCCTGATAAGGAATTAGGACCAAAATAATGCATGGGTTCCCAATACTGCCAAATGGGATCTAGAATTGATTAGGATAATTCAATGAGGTCCTAAAGTTTATTTGAGATTAATTCCATAACGTTAGAAGAGTTAGTTTGATAGAATATGCAATAAAATAAAATTTGGAAATTCAAATATTTGAATTCCAACGGTTATGAGCAATTAGGAGGGAAAATTGATTTAAGTTGTTTTTAAGATTAACTAGTCCATCCAAATGATAAAATATGGTTTTGGAAGTTAATTGGAGTCCATATAATATTGAAGAAGCCATTTTATGGAGGAGTGTGTGTATAGACTATTTCATAAATTCAATAAAAACTCATATTTTTTGGTTATTTCCTTGGGTTATTTACATGATTTAAGTTTCTAGAAATTATTTCATTACATCCAATGTAGTGGGAACCTTAATAAAATAATTTAACACCCTATTGAATGCTTTGAAGTATCTATTTGATTGATATTAATCCTGTGTTTTGACTGACTGCGTTTGGGGTCAATGTTTTTCTAATAGTAGTTGAGAGATCCAATATGAGGGCATCATTAGATGAATTTTTTCACTGATGCTAATGGAGTGGAGTATTTTTAACTTGTATATTAGTTTCCTAACATGATATATTGTCGATATATTGATTTGACAAGGTGATCATTGAATTTGAGGAAGAATTCCTAAAGGAAATTCTTGGTTGGGAGCACCAGCCATTAATCTACTTGGAGGTAAAGTTTGATGACTTGAATAGTCTCAAAATGGCCTATGTATGTTGAATCAACCTTTAGTTAAGCCTAGATGTTCTTGGAGAGGGTACATTGAGGAAGCCCTAGCCTTAAGAGCTTGTTAAAGAAAAAATTGGGGGTTATATAGTTGTCGGGGTTTGACAACCAAATTAACTTCATATTCCTTGTTTCTAGTCCATTTCATTAAAATACTGAAACTCTAAGGGTTGGGGAGTCAGTATATCATATACTTCCTTTGTAATTTGACCGTATTTGGTGTTAGGAACAGAGAACAGTCTAAAAGTCTTCATATATGGTAAAAAATAAGCTATGTCTGAATTTGGGTATGTTGAAGTTGACTGAAAAGAGTATTTGAATATGCAAATAGTTTATTGAGTATCTTTGTACAGTAGTGTGGAAAAAATCCACTACTGTCATTGTTGTTGTAATAGAGGGGCATTTTGGCCTAGTAGGCAGTTTGAGAAAATTGGGTGTTGGGTGTTGTTTAAAAGCCCAAAATGAATTGAATCCTACTTAAAACATCTTCTTTAGACTTTTTCTTACAACCTTGGTCATTTGGAGGGTATTGGAGTTGTTTTTATCATCTTGGTTATTTGGGAGCCTTGGAGGCTAGTAGGATTGGAGTTCCTAAACCACTCAAATCATAACCATTATTGATAATACCACCACTATTCTGCTACACACTCTGCATAAAATTTTGTTTGCAATAGTGTATGTAAAGCACCCTAGAGGGGTTTTTGAATTGAGAGACTTGGAAAGCATGAAAGGAAAGAGTGTGCATGTAGATGAATTCACTCAATCTATGAAAGATGTACATGACCAAGTGAAACAAATATTAACAGAGGCAACATAGAAGTTGAAGACCAAAGTGGATTCAAGGAAGAAGGATTTTCAATTTGAAATTGGGGATCTTGTAATAGTACATTTGAATAAGGCAAGGTTGCAGAAGGGAATGCCAAGTATGCTATAGATGAAGAGGATAGATCCATGTAAGATACTAGCAAAGTATGACAAGAATTCATATAAAATTGATCTACCTCTAGAATTATCATTTTTGCCAATCTTCAATGTTTAGGATTTGGTAGTATACAAAGGACCACTATCAGTAGAATCAAATATTTCTAATGAATTGGAAGAGATTACCAAAGATGTGCCCTTACCAACTATACCCAAGCCAAAAGAAGAAAGAGTATTGGATTCCAGATTTAAATAGAAGACAAGACATGGCATATATATGGAACATTTTCTCAAATGAAAAATCCTTCCACAAGAAGATGCTACATGGATTGCTGAAGCAGAGTTTTGAAAGTTAGGAATAGATCTTGCAATACTCATTGAAGGAGTAACTTGACTTCTTTGTCTAGGGGGAGCATGGTGTAGGAGCACCTAGGGTAGAAGCCCTAACTTTTTGTTGTTTTGGATCATTTAATGTTTTTTAAGTGTGTTTAGGTAACTTAAGGATAATTTTGGAGTGCTTTAGGAAAGAGTGTGTTAAGTTGTAGGTGTTTTTATCCTAATGACCTTTCCAAGGTCCTGATCGGCAAAATGGGTTAAAATATGTGTTTGGAAGTCAAAGTCCATAGAAGGGAATTTTTGAACCATTTTAGGTCTCAGGAAATGATGTGGAACCCTTTGGTGTCCAACTATGGAGTTAGAATGATCAAAGAGTGAAAACTGTAAAAAGTCCAAAAGTTGCTTGAGCAACTTTGCAACTTTTAAATGTTGCTCAACAACATTTTTCAAGAAGTTGAAAAACTACCAAAAATTCCATTATGGTTCAGTTTAGACCACTTTATGCATCATATAGACATATTTAAGGGTCTTAAAATCTGTTTAATGTGGTCAGTTTTCAATTTGGAAAATTGCACAAGTAATTGAGAGAAACAGTGCCTGTGTTTTCTTTATTTTTGATCCAAGCATGTATTAATTGATTGAATTTATTTATATTTTGATCTAATTAGATTCTAATATTGTTTTACTATTTTTTAAAAATAGGTTTGATTGGATTTTTTTCTTTCTGTATATTATGTAAATATTTTTCCTACTGTGTGTTCTTTAGACCAGAAAAGACTGTACATAGGAAAATAGTTCCCTAAGAATTTCTAACTGTGGAAGATCACTGTGCCTTGGATTAATGGTAGAGGGATCACTATACTTTAGTTTTTTTAAAGTTCTAAGGTTTCAATGGTGAATTTAGACCTCTTTCCCTAGGCGAGCTTGGTTATAGTCTAGCCAGGGTCAATTGAGGAACAATGAGTTGCATTTGTAGGGTAGGAAGAAATAAAGTGATCCAATGCATGGAAGATGTACTTGGGAAGTAAAAATACCTTTTTGATCATTGGAAGAGGATGATGAATCAATTTTATTAAGTTTTGTTAATATTTCCTATAAACAGGCCTAATCAACCTCTTTTTGAGGACTCGATCCCTAAAGGTTTTGTAGTACTATGCAGAGGGATTGAGACACTCTAACCCTAAAAATATTTTGTATTTCTACAAAGTGTATCTATATCCAAGATAATTTTTTGGGTTTGTTTGTAAATTTTGGGATTTAATGCAGTTGAAGTGTTTGGATAGGGCTATAAGGAATCACTAGGTCTACTCCTTGAATTAAGGGGTCGAGAGGATGTATAGTAGAGATATGCCTATGAATTTTAAAGAAAAAGATAAATAAGCTAAAGGATGTGTGACACCTACCCTATAAGTGTTTCTTTGGTGGTTGATTAGTTGTGAAGGAATCTACCCTTGTAGGTTTAGTTTTGTAAGAACTCATAAATGATAGAGGGGTTCCTAGAGTGAAGGGTAAAGGAATTGACCATTCCACCCTTGGTTTAGGGTTTGTGTAGAAGCCTTGTTTTTCTAAGAAAAGAGACCTAGGTGTGAGTCAATATTACTTAGTAGAGGAGCTCCATATCATAGATCAAGAGATAAACACATAAAAAACCACAAATTCCTTCGATTAGTTTCCCCTAAAGAGACGTCTAAAACCACAATAGCTTCAATAGTCAAAGATACCAAAGAAGCACCATTGTCACTATGTTTCCATACTTTCTCTCTTATCCATGCTAACACAGATAAAATCCTTAGATTACAGGGATACTGGTAAGATAACATGACTACCCCTGGTCTCTATGCATATCATCCCCCAACGTATTATGAAAGACTTTCTCGCTAGTCTTCACAATCCTTGAAAAAATAAAGAAGCCTAGATTGTCAATAAACCACATTTGATAAACTGTAAAGATCTTGAAAGGGAGAAAACAATTACTCAATAATATTCTTTTCTTCCCCCGCCTTGCAAGCATAAAAAATTGTCTTAGGGAAAGAGGGATCACAGACAATAAGGAAGTGATAGAAGCTAAAATGAGCACCCCAGGCAAGGACACCCAAGGGAAGATCTAGGTCATCTATCTTTCCATCTGATTCATATCCCTCCTCTGCAGATCCAAAAACTCTAACCCCACCAGCTCCACTCGCATGAAAATTCTTATTGTACATGGTAGTTATGCAAATGTTTTCATCACTTTTATGTCAGTCCTTATTCTTGGTGTAAGAATTTTGTATCTTTTAATGTTGATTTTCAATTTTCGTAATAATCATTTATATAGTCATATGTTTTGTCCACGTATCAATTTATGTGAATTTTGAAGATTTAGAAAATTTGTGGAATGGCACAAGAACATTCAAATTCTCACTCTCAATGTATTCCATGACGTAATATTTCTAATCATCTACTACATATAGTGTTACCCATCTTTAAATTTTATTTAGACTATAAGTCATTACCAAATTTGATATTGATAAGATATTTAATTAGGAGAACCCTTTCCATAAGCATGCTTTGTGAATGGGTTACTTTTCATTGGATAATACATGAGCTCAATTTTGATTTTATAGAAAGTGTTATCAATTTCTTCTAATTTCTATTTTGATAAGGGTAGTGATACTTAGGCCATCCCTATGCAAGGATTGGTATGTTCAAGTAAACTCATTATTATTTCAATTATGTACATGTAAATTGTCAATTCTTGACAAAATGATGCTTCATGTTCCCATGTGGCATGGTTATCTAATTTTTCCCTTTCCATATTGCAAGTTCTTGACTCATATTTCTACCTCTCTAAGAAAATTCATTTGTCTCGATCTTGGTAGATTTAGTCAATCCCAACCTAAAATAAGTGTTTCTAGTGAGATAAATCATTCTATATATATATATATATATATAGAATGATTTATCTCACTAGAAACACTTATTTTAGGTTGGGATTGACTAAATCTACCAAGATCGAGACAAATGAATTTTCTTAGAGAGGTAGAAATATGATTCAAGAACTTGCAATACATGATGGGTAAAAGAACAATAATTTGTCACCCTTTTACAAAGGAAAAAGTTAACAACATCAAAACTGTAAAAACTTCAAGGGCATAAAAGTCACCTTTTTGTTGAGAATTTAAAGATGATGTTAAATGAAGAAATGTCTGAAATAGGATGAATTATATTCCTATAATTTTTTTAAAAAAAATTGAAAAAAAATTAATATATTTTTTGAAATTTTTAGGTCTATTTTTTTCATTTCCTAAAAAATACTGTAAATCAAGGAATTTACTTCCCGCCAAATCATTATAAGTAAAAAATTATTTTTTCCTCCAATTTCAAAATATGTTTTAGATGATATGTATAGCTAGTGGTAAAAAAAGTGTTTTCGATATATAGTTTTCCCGTTATAAGTTTTCAAAGTTGAACTTACCTGAAATCAATAGTTTTTATCTCCCGCCACTTTTCCCCTATCAAAACTATACCCAAAACCAAATAAATTACATATTATTGAAGAGAACTCTTTCGTCTAATATTTTCTATGATTTTAAATTTTTTTTGAATTGATTTATCATTTTTTTTATATTTTCTAAACCAATGAATGCTTGACTGTTAAAATACCTACTTTCAATATTTTTTAGTTAAAATAGACTGTCTAATTAAAATAATATAAAATCTATGTGAGGATATTCTTGACTCTGACCTCTGCAAATGGGTTTTTTTGTATTTTTAAAAAAATATCATTAAAAACTAGGAGTTATTGAAACGTCACTTTTTCTGAAATAATTTTTTTCTATAGTAATTGGACTGAAAGTGGTATAAAACATACATTTAATAGACATTTCCAATTGGAAATGTTAAAGAACTTATCTAACTTAGCTAGAATGAATCTATCTAGACTATATGTTTGACCAAAATTA
>MU228107.1:873059-890229 GCA_018584345.1 Thuja plicata
ATATGAAATCTTACAAAAATATTTAAAAACAATAATTAATAATCAAAACTGGCATATAATATTAATCTAATTAGGAGGGGATCACATTGTGGTGTAGTCATTTGTTGGTTGCATGGTAAATGGTGTAGTTAAGGTTTAAATCTTTGCTTTGTCCAAATGGTACAAATGTTAGTTTGGGATCACGAGTGAGCCTTCATCCCACTATTTATCAACCAAAAAACATATCATTCTAATTATGTAACCTCTTATTTAATAGATATTAATTAATTGTATAGATAAAAAGTATATTCATCTAATTATAATAGTTAATAATTATTTCTAAATCTATTTTTTTTAAAGATATGCACATGCCTTCCAATACAACATAGTTTGGAAAAGGTTGAATCTTGCGACCTCATACCAGCCACATGAAACTCTCACAAATAAAATAAACTACAGCCCTATTATTTTAAACCATTCATTTAATAAGAAAACATTAACTTAAAAAAATAGAATAAATACTTTTTATTCGAAATGTAGTGTTTAATATCTAAATAGAGTATATGTAAAATAATTTTTTTACTATTTAAAGAAACGAGAATGGAAGAGCTGCCACTTGTCAAGCTCTGCCGTGTCCATTGATTAGGGTTTTGGACTTCGTTATCCCCAACATGACCGATGTGACACCAATGTCATTGATTCTTAGCAATCACTGTCTCGTATGATATATATTGCCTTCCCCTCTGTCAAAAATAATTAAAGAAAACAATCTCGATGGCATCGACATTGACTATTTTCATTTCGACTATTCTGAAACCTATACTTTTGCCGAGTGAATTGGTCAATTATCGTACAACTGAAGCACAATAATCTCATCTCCATGGCATCCATTGCTCCTTATGAGATTTGTACAGTGCAGTCTCATTACCTGGCGCTCTGGAAAAAAAATGATGGCTTTATTGACCATGTAAACTTCCAATTCTATGCTTACTTCGATCATCAGACGTCTAATTACAAGGGTGGGAAAATACTTGCGAGTTTCGGTAAAGACTCATCTTCCGAAAGAAAAAGTATGGCTTCCATTTTGAAAAACAATGACAAGTGCTTTTAACGTCGAGCTACGACGCGTAACTCATCATTTTATTTAGAGAGCTTGTACTTCTTTAATAATGGCTAACTTAAAATCTCCTTGGAAGTAACGAACGGCTGTATTGCCTGACAAGAATTGAAAGCAAGTAGGGCACATGTTGTTTGACGAAATTATATACAAAGATATAATCACATGTCATAAATGAAATCATGTTAAGTACACATGTGCAAATGAATCTTGCACAAACAAAATAAATTAGGAAAACATGAAAGAAAACACAGGATGTCCTCTAAAGTATGATAAGAGTAAAACTTAATGTAAGAAAAAAGCTGCTCTAGATGAGAGAACAAGAGAGCACACGTGTGTCCCTGTAAAAATAAAATCTTTTGTAGTGATGGTGGATGCTTGATAGGGATGTTGAAGATGATCTAAAGCTATGCAAGGATATTTCATCCCATAAGAAGTAACAAAGGGAAGAATATTTGTGAGATATACATCCATTCCTAGAAGGAGTATGGGTAGGAAAATGAAAAATATATGAGATATGTATTTTAATGGAAACCTAAGTCTATGGATGCAAACTTTTTAGAACATAGACATTTGTTGCATCATACATATTTGTATATTATTATGTTATATATTTATGCACATGTTCATGCATAATTGGGCACATGTGTACATATGCATTACTTAGCATAAGTTCATTTAGTGGAGCTTTAATTAAACCTAATCTAACTTAGTTTACTTCTACTTGAGCTTTTTTTTTCTTTCCAGCTTTAGGACTTTTTGCTTTCTATAAAGCAATTCATTATGTATTGTAAATGCAACTCAATACATATTTGTACAATCAATACAAAATTCTCGAGTTGTGTTGAGGAAATTGTTCTTGCTTGATTTTTCTTTGTCATAGCTGGTGTGCTTGCAAATGATACTTTACTTGTGAATTGAAGAGAATTTTGGGTGCATTTTTAATTCGATCTAGCTTGACCATAGTGTTTAGAATGGTAAAAAAACATAAAGATAACTGTCAAATTACCAAAAAATGAGAAGTTGAGAAAATATATTTTTTGTATCAAAATTCTTGTCTTTGTATATGTGCCATTTTTTCCAAAATTTATTGATCTACATGTATATATAGTGATCTTTTATTACCGAGTTTTAAATTTGTAGGTCAATTATTTTTAAAAAATTTCCCTAAATATTTATAAAATTAGGCCTATTATTTACGAAAGAAAAAAATAAATAAAATTTCTCTCTTTTATTTTATTTTCTAGAAACTATAGATTTTTTTTAAAACATTGCTTATCCAAAATAACGGGTTGTATATTTGTCTAATTTTTATGAAGATTCAAAGGATATTCTAGTCACCTTTAAAGTACCCTATGAGGGGTAAAATGGTTTGCACCTTTGAAGCATATTCTATCAAGGTGAAGAATATTCTGACAACTTCTTCAAGTATGACAATTTTAGCAGGTGACCAAAGTATTTAAGGAATATTCTCTGTGGCATGAACATGTAACAATGACCATTTTTTTTAGTTTCTTACCTATTTTGGAAAAAAATGGTCATAAATTTTGACAAAATTCAAAAAATAAGATATTGCAGGAAATTTGGTTCTTAGCACTTTTCAATTATACTGGTCTCATAATTAAATTCAACTCTAAATTTTGGCTACATATAGTCAAATTCTCATATTCAATTTCAACATATAAGCTCATAACATTACTCATATATCTCCTATTTTCATGATTTATGCAAAGTTGGAATGGTGGTTCACAGCTCTTCAGATCTTACCTGGACATTGTTTGGATTTTGGGTTTTCACCACCTTGTCAATTACTTGGCTTTTTTGGCACTTATTTTGGATGTTTTTGTTGGAGGGGGATTTACTTGATCCGATTTATATCTAGTAAGGATTATTTGGTTTGATTAAATTTCATTTGACAAGGTATCATGGGTTATTATGTTTATCCTTCTGTATCTACCAAACAATGAGAAGGTATGAGTCTTGGTGACATGACATCCTAACACATATTAGGTGGCTAAATATTATTCCTTATTTTTATGGACTCATTCATTGTCTATCCTTAGAAAGGGAGTAAGTATTCTTGGAGGGTCATCAATGACCATATCGTAAAAGTGACTAGTTCTTGTGTTTTTTATTAAAGAAAATTAGGTTTTGAAGGAACCTAAAATTATTCCACAACAAAATAGCCCAAAAAGGAAACTAATTACAAACCAGACATAGGACCACAATAAAGAAGCAATGCCAAAAAAAGAGGACCTAGCCCTTGAAACCTTATATAAATTCTAGCAGACTTTCATACCTTTTAAACATATCATCAATTATGACTTGAACCTTATGGACCACTATAAATTGGTGTAGCACCCTTGTCCTTTCTGCGGAGTCTTGTGGTAGGTTCAAGAAGAGAATTAGTGGCGAATCCATAGTTTTTGGTCTACTTCTTTGATTTAGGACTTATAGCCAGGGAATCAATTGCACCCTTTGATATACCATTGATTAGCTTAGTCTAGGCATTTATCTTCCTAAGTTAATCTATAATGTTCTCCATCAAAGTGCCACTGATTGCCACAACAACCCTTAATTTTTTGAGAACTTTAGATATGTCATCCTCCAAAGAACTAATTCTTCATTCATGACCCACTTTTACATCTCTAACCCTTTTGGCTAGATCTGGAGTCATGGAAAAAAAAATTTCAACACTTTGGTTATTGAGGTTAGTCACACCTCTATCCTTGAGGGCATTAATCTATTAGACAATCCATAAAAGTATTGAGTAATGACCATCCATGTTATCATTAAAAATATTTTCTATATTCACACTGTCAAAAATTGATGAACCCTTTTCCAATGGAATATATTTACCCATAGGGAATCTAACATGGATGTCCAAATAATTTTCATTGGTATTTGGAGGTTGCAGAGTAGGCTTTTCACCATAATCGCTATCTTTTTTGAGATTTTTTCACAGAAGAAGAATGATAAATTCATGGGAATTTTTTGTTTTCTTTAGCCAAAATAGAAGAAGAACCCTTGAATTTCTATTTTCCTTTTACATAACTAATGCTAATAATGACTGGTTGTAGTGACAATAATGACATTTTGTATTATTTTTTAGGCATTGATTTTCCCCACACACTTTGGACTAACCTTTGGGAGCTCTTTTGATACCCTCATATCTCTCTATTTTTAGAGGATCCTCTAATATATCATCTTATTCTCCTTGCACAAATATATTGTATACACCATGTTCATGATAACTTCTAGAAACTTGATTATATCACTATGTCTTTCATATCATGATGGATCAAAGAATTATATCTCAGTTCACACTCCTCACATTGATAAACCATCTCAAAATTTATCTTATATTTCTCTTAATCACCTTGGAATCGTCTCATATATATCTCCCATTATTTAAACTTAGCAAGCTCATAGCTCCCTTAATTTCAAATTTGTGGAGTGACTTCTTGCGAGATATCGTTAGGTTATTTGTTGAGTCAAAGATTGAAAAAAATTGGGACATGTTTGTCAATCATCACTTCCTCTTTGATTAAAAATTGTACATTATTATCACGCCATCTTCAATACCTCCAAATTTTGATAATTAGATGTCTTCGTAGTTTTATAGATTTGATTTAGTTAATTTAGCATCTTTTGATTCAAACATGTCGGTAGTTGGGCAGTCTTTCGTATCACACATCGTAAGACTATTCCTTTCATCTTGTTTGATGTAAATAATTTTACCTTATCCATCTTACTTTGTATTAACAAGGAGAGGAAAAATATTTGTCACTCTTGGATAATCATTAGTGTCTATCTCCAAGCATTCACCTTTGGTTTTCATACTTATTCATAGTGGCTAGGATACACCATCTCATTTTTTTTTATCCTATGGTGAGATATTGTTTTTATTTATGTGATCAATTCAATACTTTAGGGGACATGCTGAGTCTTATAATTATTCCCAAATATAATCTCTCGTATTTATTTTTCTCTCCTTTTGAGAGGAGTTTTCTTCCAATTGGTTTTTCTCCATTGCTTCAATTGTGATAGATAGATTAATGTTTACATGGGTACGTAACAATACCTTTTCAATGGTATCCTTTAATTCTTGCATTTAGAGATTTTTAATTCTCTTTAATTTTTACTTGAGTAATATTGTTAGTGTTCACATAATAGTAACATTAATAGTTGTATTGCATTGTAATCAATGCAGTTTATAATTATTATCCAGTTATGTAAACTACGTCTCCTATATAAATAATCTTTATCATTGGAAAATAATTAATCAAGTAATGATCTTTACTTTACATATGGTATGAGAGTCAAAAATATTTTTGTAAATGTTCAATTTATAAGTTTGAAGCACTGTAACTAGTTCTATGATTGATGGGTGCAACCAACTATGTGATGTTTTTATTCACCATTGTAGCTCATGGGCTCCAACTTCTTGGAATACGAAGAAAAAACTAGTAATTTTTAATTATTCTCTATATTTTAATGCAAAATTTGTATACATTTCAAACTTCTTGAAAGAATTATTATGGAGAACTGCGACTCATTATTGAAAACTTTTGTGATTTAAATTGTGGATTGAGGAGATCACAATTATTCATTAAGTAATAAATATAATATGTTTTGGTCACTATTCCTAGAGGTTAACAAAGTCTTTGAGACATCACACAAATAGGTATAATAATTATTTATTAAATATTTTTTGTATTTTATTTTAAATTTTAATATTGTCAAAAAGTAGTATCATACTCTTCCTTTATAGTATCTTAATATCCAAATTGATTAACCAATTTAATAGAGTGACTTTGATATTTCTATAAAGTCTTTCATATTGTAATTTATTATGCTAGACTTGTAATATCATTAAAGAAGATGAACACAACAAATCAATAAATTTGTGTACAATGGTATATAAGTAGTCCAAGATAAAGGCTTGTTGTATAAAGTATATTTCTAGAGGTATGTTGATAGAAGTTTTACAAATAATTTTGTTAGAAGAATGAAAGTTCCTCTACTCATGCATTGGAGAAGGCCAAAGATTTATTGTGGTCATCTGTAGTTTTATCAAACACACTGACATTTCCAAATTATTATTTCTTCTATCTTATATCCTCTATAGTAAGCACACCCCTATCACAACTATTATGTTTTATACTTATCTCTAGTAGCCCAAAAAAATCTTGTTTGGTTTAATCTAATAGGTGCAATATACCTTAAATCTCCTATAATGGTTTTTCTCATGTCCAAACATAATGTGCCTCATTCAGAATATATAAAATCCTCACAATGTAGAAAATCTTGTAGGGGCCCTCATAATGTAGAAAATCATCACCAATCACCCATTTAAGGGTAGTAAGGACCAAGTGATCATTGATTCTTATTAAACTGAATAGCCTATTTTCATATAAGCTCCCCATGAAAGGCTCCTAAGATAATAGGCTAGTCAGCCTTACTGGTGTATCCATGTTTCTGAGCTAAATGAAAAAATATGACACCTATGGATCTCAACTTCTACTAAATACCTTGTGCTACAATTTGAAACATTTCTCTTTATATAGAGTAAGTGGCCACCTCTCTAGGCATAAAGCATTCATTTTTCCAATGAGAGAATGCCATTTCAATTTACAAAAGTACCATGATTATTTTTTGATAATTACCATTTTTTTTATCGTCTTCAAGCCCAAATTTTGGCTATTAATAGTGTAGTTGGAGGAGACCTATACCGCTTTGGAGCGGATAAATTTAATTGCATTTATTTTTGGCTTAAAATGAAAGATTATCTTTGATATTCTACTATACTATCATATTGTTTGTGGTATTTAGCATTTATTTATGTCCTTTAATGAAAAGTAGTGTTATCTGTCTATATTTTACATGCTTCACATTTAATTATCCATATTAATGATTGATGAGATGTCCTCCATTGGTACGATAGGTGAAAATTAGAGATTATCGTTCAACCACCTTGGAAACCAGCATAGAGGGTTGACTATAGATGCTTGACTGTCAGTAGAACAATGTTATCGATTGTCAAGGAGACAAACTTGTTGGGGCTATGGATGCCTGACTAGAAGGAAGGCTCTATCCAGATGGACATGGGACATATATAACCTACATATCCTAGCGGATAGAAGAAACCAAATTTTCATCATCTTAATAAGGGGAAGGATTTATTGCTTGGACACACAAGAATCCATAGGTAAACTAATTTCTTTCTTTGATATGATTGATCTTTTACCTGATTAGTGTTGTTTTTCAAAACAATGGGGTATCAAACATAAAGTTAATTGCCTTATTTCATCTATGGATTCATTGTTCATTAGTTGGGTTTGGATGATAACTAATGAAGTTAATTGCTATTTTTGGCTAACCTTTTCATAATTTTTATTACGTTTCTCTCCTTCTTACAAGACCTCTTCTCACAAGCCTTCTCTAGGCCATGGTCCCTCTAGTTTTACATATATTGTCAAATTAGTGTTTTTTTCTTCCCTAAGGAAGCCTCTAACTTTTTCCATGCTTGCATATATTTCTAGCATACTGGTTACCTTCTGAGAGCTAACCCAAAATAAATGATCAGAAAAACTTGATGTCAAAATAATATCTAGCCAAATGGATAAGGTATTGTCCCACGTTTCTATAGACACAAGATTTATTTCCTACCAAGTTGAGATCCCTTGAAAGTCACCAAAAATTGTAGACTTTTTCTACTCATTTTGGCCTCACTACATTCATTTTCAAGCTTCAAATACATCCATACACGAATAACATTCACATTAATAAAGCCTCGGCAAGGGATGACATGTATTAGTCGGTCAACATGTCACAAATATCTATGAGGACCTTCTACTATCCAATTTCTACTGGCACAACATGTCTCAGTGCAGAAGCCCATGCCCTAAGGGGCTCACCAGTCCATATTTAGGGAACATTCTAGTGCATGTAAACTCTTATGGCTAACAAAAATTTAAACAACTATCCATAGAATACTTGTCATTAGCATGTGAAATCATGGTAATCCTTGAATTGAGACATCATGTTTTTTTTTTAATCCCAGCTAGCAATCATACAATGATTAGCCAATAAAAATAACACAATTTACCTCAGCATGGGAGATCAAGGGACCCATACCTAATTATTTAGTATGTGAATTGATTCTGACTAATTGTAATCATTCTAAATGATTGGATTGGTTGAGGGTTGTTCTATAAAACCTAAGGCCTTTTTTAAAGAGGTTGGAACATTGAACTTTTGTTCAATGAGTTTGAGAAATACTCTATAATATTTGTAGAGTTTTTATTTTCTTAGAATAAGACTCTATGACCTATCGACCAGGGGTGCATAGTGTAACATTTTTATTTTCGGGCATACTTTCTCACCTTGACATGCTTTCTCTTAATAAACTATGGGGACTGTGCATTTTTTCTTTTTCCTTCTTGTTAATCAATGTATCATTTATTGAATCTTTACGAATCTAGTCTAGTTTATTAAAAAGGTACAATTTTTTTTGTTTAGGTGTACTTGTGATCGTGATTTTTTTTCTCTTCATAATGCATCAAGAAAAGGGGATGAATTGCACTGATTATAGCCTACTCCTCAAGAAGATCAATTTTAGGAAGTGTGTTATTTTCTTTCAACCCTTATAAGAAATATTTATGTATATTGGTGAATAGTGTGTTATAACATGTCTTAGGGTAAAAAGACTTGTAGTCATAAAAAACTCCATGTTTGTTGATATAACACACATAGGATTTTTTAAGCTAATGTAATTTATAATAATTATAATTTTATAATGTAGGCATACACGACTATGTATTACTATTTGGGGAGGGTTTTGAATTGTATACATACAATTCATATGTATTCCTTTACAAAATAAAAGTATATTTACAAATAGAAATACACTCTAAAGTTTAGTTTCAAGCACCAATGGAGACTCTTCCTAGAGACTCCATATTAGAATGTATAATTGTATGAATATACATATTGTAATGTTTGTCAATAAAAATATTATTTATTTTAGATTAAAAAAAAAGGTAAATCCTAAAGTTATATTATTAAGAAGACATGTACATATAATTATTACATATTAACATAGATAATATATAGAAATTACTAAATGGGGCCTAAGTGAAGTTGTATATAGCTAAAATTAAAACCTAACAAAGACCCAAAACAGATCTGCAGACAATGCACAACTATTAAATTATAAGTAGATACAAATAAAAAATATTGTAAATCCAACAAAGATCATATACGTACTAGTTAAAAAATAAAAAATGTAAATGTAAACACCATAACGTAAATTTTTTATACAAAACTAGAATAAAAAACCATAATCAATTATTCTTAAAAGTTAGAGGATTCCATTATTTCCTTGATGCACTTTCAATTAAACGTTATTTCTTGAATGTTCATATCTAGAGTGTGAATTTAGCCTTTAGGATTAGGGTCCTCTCCCCCTTTATGTGTCTCAGGAATTTTAGGAAGAGGAAGAAACATAGGTAGGAGTTGATGAAAAATGTCAAATACCTTAGACAAATGCATGACAAATAATGTGTATAACACATCTTAAAACTAGGACATCTCACTTTCAAACCTCATGTAATTATTTGTATGAAGGGAAATCTTGAGGACATCATAAATTTGGACAAAAACTAGATCTTTCTCCAAATAGAAGGAATGAAAAGACCTTCAATCGACACCCAACATCAAACATATCATACAATATTTCTACCTTTCCACTCCAATCTTTTACCACTAATAAACTCTTCCTTAACAAAATACAGTGTCACCTAAGGAAGAACACCTGAATCCTAAAGAAGATCAAATATAGTAGAAATAAATATGCTTACAAATTGATAAGGGGAATTTTTTCTGTAAGCATGGTAGCAAGAAATTAATTTCTAATGATAGTTATTATAGAAACTAAATCTCTACAATTCTCCCACATAAACACCCAGCTTAAATGGCTCACAATAATATATCCTAATATGGGATCTTCCATTTTTGGATAGGAATATAGATTCTATAATCCATTGAATGATACACCCTATTTCCAAATGGCTTGAGTAACCAACATAGAAGACCTAAATTAATAATAAATTAATGAAAGGGATAATTTATATACTTAAATTCCACTTTTAATGCTTGGAAAAAAGCACTTTCCACCAAGATTATAGTGATATGTCAATCATAGATAATGTAGAAGGAAATATTGTTAGTTGAATATGAAAATAGAACTCCCACAAACTAGTTATATTATATGTATCATTTTAATTGTTGTGATATTAAGAAAACATAGGTATACATGACCTCAATATAGAAACTTCAAGTGTGGAACTATAAGGTAATATTTGGAGATGTCTTATATTGAATACAATATGCTAAATGTGATGACATATGAGTTTAGTTACATTTAGACATGTTTCCTAGATATAATATCATGTGAGTATAGCCACACCTCCACCTATACTATAATTTCAAATGGAAAGTAATATAATCCTTGAAGTCCCACAAACATAAAACTAAATAATGAAAATTTAGTATGTCAAGAATTAGACTGGGTTGAAGGATAGACTAAGTTCCCTAGTAATTTGTATTAGAATCATTTTCGTTGCACCAAAATATTGAACTGTCAATGTCTGATACAAACACAATATTTAACCCGATCCACAAGAGGCACTTAAGCCATGTCACAAATCTCATGGTGATGACAATTATTCAAATGTGTATTGTCATTGATGTTATGTACATGTATATGCACTTATGTAGTGATGTTACAGAAATGTCTATAGTCAAACCAAAAATAGTTAGTGTATGCCAAGTGATATCAGCGTTGTCCAAGCATAGTCAGGCATTGAAGAATTTCAGTGTTGAGTGAGTTCACTCATGCATTACAATTTTGGTCGGGCATTGAAGAATTTCAGTGTTGACCAAGTTAAATAGTTAGTGTCATCTGACTAACAAATGATTACATTTTATGTTTAATTGGGAATATGAGATCAACATATTTGATTTTTATTATATATTTGGAAGGTTATGGAGGCTAACTTGACAAGGTCCATTATATATCTATATAAGGTCAAGTTTGGATTGAAAAAGAGTCTATGTGTGTGTGAAGTAATTGAATTAGTGGACGAACATGATATGAAGAGAAAAAGGTGAAATCAAATGGGATTCTAATTGCAGAAAGATCATCTAGACAGACCTGCAATAGAACATTCGATTAGTGAGGATTTAGTTTACAAACAAAGCAAGATCTGAATTAGCAAAGATAGTTTCATATACAATCAGGTCAATCCATTGTTACTTTCTAACAATTGTAGCAGTGATTTGAATCTCTTAATAGAGTAGACTTAACAGTCTTTTGTAGATCCTCTCACAAGGTGACATTTCTATATTGAAGTGTTTGAATACCTCTAACAAGGCCACTCCCTACAGGGTGATTAAATCATCTAATAGGGTCACACCTAATAGTGTGTTATTATAACATTTAACAGGGTTGGCTCCTAACAGGGCCCACTTCAAAAGAGTGAAAATCAGTAACAAGTTGTAGTTGGTGTTTTTTCCCATATTGGGTTTCCACATTAAATCTTGGTGTTATCTGTGTAAATTTCATTTTATTTACGATTTATCTTTCTGAAAATTAATTACTAAAGAAAATCATAGTTAATATCTTAAGATTTTCTATGTTAACCGAGTGATAGTGAAATATCTATGTTGACCAAGCAATAATGATTGTTTTTTTTAAGATATCTAAGGGAAATGGATTTGTTTTTGTAGTAACTGATTCACCTCTCCCCTCTCAGTTACCCATCTCATTTCCAACAATTCAAATAAGAGCATCAAGTGCTTGCAGGGAAGGTTTAAAGGCCTAAGCTAAAGATCAGAGATGTCTTACAAAAGGTAGATCCCCAAGCTTAACAAAGACAACTTTCAAACATGGAAGGAGTTGATGAAGCTACATTTATATACTATTAGAGATAGTCGTCTACAATTCTCAGATAACAAATATGTGGAACCACCGATACCTTTGACTATGGAACATATGGTGGATAGGAAAAATCATAATATAATCATGATTGATATAGCTTCTTCACTCAGCTACTCAGAACTTGATGAAGTCAATGAATGCCCTACTACCTTTGATATGTGGAAAAAATTGCATGATATTCATGGAGGAGATGAAAATTTAAAGGGAGCCAAAGAATAAAGTCTCAGAGGCTAGTTTGATATGATGAAAATGAAAGAAGGAGAAAAAATTACAAAATACATTGTCAAAATCAAGAAAAGTGTAAGTGCCATCAGAGCAGTGGGTGGAACAATTGAAGATACCACATTGGTTAGCAAGGTATTGAGAAATTTTCTTCATATCTATGAAATTAGAGTTTCAGCTATTCAAAAGATGAGGTACAGTAACAATATATCTCTAGATGCATTGATTGGGATGCTATCATCATTTAAGCTAGACAATTTTGATAATTATTCTCGTAGCACTAGCAACCTTGAGTCTACATTCAAAGCTAAACTGAACCTTGGAAAGAAGGATAGATTCTCTAACAATAAATAGACTGACAGTGAGACTGATGATTAATCTAATGACGAAGATATGGAAATTATTGAATCACTACTTTCAAGGAGAGCTGCAAAAGGAAAAGGATAGTACAAAGGAAGAATACCATTGTTCTAGTTTTCATGTAATGAGGTTTGTCACATTGCTGCTAAGTGTCCTAAAAAAGATGAAAAAGATGAGAGAAATCTCAAAAAATATAAAGGAAAGAAAGATTTCAACAGTTACAAAGACTACAAGGACAAAGGTAAGAAATCTTTTTATATTGCTAAAGATTCTGATAGTAATGAAGATGAAGATGAAATTGTTTACATTGCTATTAAGGATGAGACAGATAATGAAGATGATGAAAAGACTGCATTGTTCTCTCATATCAGATAAAATGGCACTGGGATAATTGATAGTGGTTCTTCTTACCACATGACTGGTGATAAAACAAAATTTTAAACTCTTGAGCACTATCATGGTGGGAGTGTCAGCTTTGGGAATAGTGAGCCTTGCTATATCAAGGGTAAAGGTTGTATTTCTCTAACTGAAAGAATTAAATGTGATAATGCTTATTGGGTTGAAGGACTAGGAAGAAATCTACCAAGTGTGGCACAACTAAATAACATTGGTCTCAAGGTAGAATTCATGAATGGTAAGGCCAAGCTCCTGGATGGTAAAGGAAACCTAGTCGAAACTGGCAAGAAAACAAAAGGTAATCTATTTTATCTTGATCTCAATGAAAGTTCATCTTTTATTGCACAAGTAGAAGAAAGTTGGTTATGGCATAAAAGGTTGTGTCATGTGAAATTTGATAACCTGGTTAACATAAGCAAGAAAAAAAGAGTAAGAGGTATTCCTATTGTAAAGAAACCTTAATTAGCAACATGCAAACAATGTCAAATTGGGAAGATGAGCAAATATAGTTTCAAGAGCAAGAAATATAATACTGAAGAAGTCTTGGAATTGGTACATATTGATCTGTGTAGACCAATTGGGAAAACAAGCTACACTAGAGAGAAGTATTTCATTCTATTTGTTGATGATCATTCCAGAATGATGAATGTTATGTTCCCTAGAGAAAAGTTGGAAGATTTTCATAAATTCAAATGGTACCTTGCTAGAGTTGAAAAGGAAACATGAAAGAAACTGAAGTGCCTAAGATCTGATAAAGGAGGAGAATTCATTTCTAATGAATTCAATGAATTTTTCAATGAAAGAGGAATCAAGAGGCAAGTATCTTCCCCTGGTACACCATGACAAAATGGAATAGCAGAAATAAGAAATAGATCCATCATGGATTATGCAAGAACCTTAATGATTGAAAAGAATGTTGCTACCAAATACTAGAAAGAAGCCATCAACACTAAAATTCACAACTTGAACAGAGTTTAACTAAAGAAAGGCACTGAGAAGACACCTTTTGGATTATGGTATGCCTATAAACCTAATGTTTGTTATTTCAAAGTATTTGGAAGTAGATGTTATATCTTAAAGGAAGAAAGAAATGGAAAATTTTATGTAACAGGAGATGAAGGCATATTCCAAGGCTACTCATGTGAAAGCAAAGCATATAAATGTTTGAATCTTTCTACTCACAAAGTCATATAAAGTGTGCATGTAAGGATTGATGAGTTTGAAGAAAGATGTGAAGAAAAAATTAGTAAAGTGACCGAGGACTACACAATTTTTTTGTACTATGAACCTGATACTATACCTAAGACACAGGAAATGGTTAGTGGACAACAATCCAATCAAACATTGAAATCATCAATAAAAATTATGTTACAAACTGTGCAACCCGAGCTTCTAGCAAAGAAAACCAAGTCATAGACAGAGGGAACTCAGTCTCAGACAGAGGGGTCTGAGTCACAGAAAATGACACCCAAGTCTCAGACAGTGGAACCCAAGCATCAGATAGAAGAAAAGAACAAAATATTTGAGCATGGTGAACATAGTGGAGCAAGCCTAGAATCAAGAAGGAAGGATCTTCTAATTGCAAAATATGTCAGAAGGCATCACACACTTGAGAAAATAATTGGAGATTAGACAAAAGGTATAATGACAAGAAACAAAAGTACATGTTTGCTTAGTGAAATTGAACTTAGATCTATCAATGATGCATTGAATGATGAAAGTTGGATAGAAGCAATGAATGAAGAAATTGAGAAGATGGAAGAGAAAAAGACCTGGACTCTTGTACCTAGACCCAAAGACAAGAATGTAATTTGTACTAAATGGGTTTTTAGAAACAAGATGAATGAAAAAGGTGAAGTTTATAGAAATAAAGCTAGATTAGTATGTAAAGGCTATGCTCAAGAAGAGGGTATTGATTATGGAGAAAATTTTGCTCCTATTGCAAGACTTGAAGGAGTTAGAACTCTTCTGGCATATGCTACAAACAAAGGATACAAGGTATACCAAATGGCTGTAAAGTCCACATTCTTCAATGGAATCATAGAAGAAGAAGTCTATATTGAGCAACCTGAAGGCTTTGTAGATCCTAATAAGAGGAATATGGTTGAAAAAATGCACAAAGCCTTGTATGGACTGAAACAAGCCCCAAGAGCCTAGTATGAAAGACTGCATGGTTATCTAGTAAGTATTGGATTTCAGAGAACTAATGATAATAGTAGCTTGTACATCAAAGAAGGCCCTAAAGACAAGATACTATTCACAGAGATATATTTTGATGATATATTATTCATTGGATATGATGATTTATGCAAAGCATTCTCTATATTTATGAGTAATGAATTTGAGATGTCTATGTTTGGTGAAATCAAATTCTTTGTTTGTTTACAATTTCAACAGATGGAGGATGGTATCTACATTACTCAATCAAAATACATCAAAGAGATACTGAAGAAATTTTGAATGGAATATTCCAGACCAGTTGGGACACCTATGTCTATGAGACATAAGTTGTCTAAGGATGATGATTCAAAGGAGGTAAATTGGACTATCTACAAGTCCATGATTGGAAAACTACAATATATTGTTCACACCAGACATGATATTGCATTAGCAGCTTGTATTGTTTAAAGTTTTTCAAATAATCCTAAAGAAAATCATTTGATGACTATCAAAAGGATTATGAGATACCTTAAAGGTACTTAATATTATTGATTATGGTATAAGAAAGGAGGAAACTTTGATTTAAGGACTTTTACTAATGCAGATTGGGCAGGAAGTGTTGACGACGGGAAGAGCACAAGTGGTGGAGAATTCTTTCTTGGAAAGAGGTTAGTCTCCTGGACTAGTAAGAAAAAGAACTGCATTTCTCTATCTACAATAGAGGCAGAGTATGTTGCTGCAGTAGTCAATAATTCAAATCTCATATGGTTCAAACAACTATTGTTAGGTATGAAGGAAGAAATCAAAGAACCAATTATTATTTATTGTGACAAAACTAGTGATATTAAAATTTCAAAGAACCCATTGATGCATACCAAGAAAAAACATACTGCAATAAAGTATCATTTCTTGAGAGAATGGGTTCAGAACAAAGTAGTAAGGTTGGAATATATGAATACTAAAGAACAAGTTGTAGACATATTCACCAAGCCTTTACCTAAGGATGCATTCATATATCTCAGAGGAAAGCTAGGGGTGATTCCCCTAACTCATGCTCACTAAAGAATTATTTAGTGATGCATCAATTGAGCTATAGAATAGATCAAACATGTTAATGCAGATTATCAGAGCTCATTGCATATGAATCAATACATTCAGGTACATTACAACTTGATTTTGGTGTCTTTGGCATTAGTTGTCAAAGAAGGAGAGATTAATGATGTCATAATGATCAGTGAAAGAGGGAGATATTACAGTATGAAAGTAAATATTACTAATGGAGAGATTGATGACAGAGGGAGAATTATATCAGAGACAGAGACAGATGTAAGAGGGAGAATTTTATCTCAGTTATTGTTGACAAAAGGAGTCTTATGGATGTGAATCAGAATGAAGTGAAAGACATTAATAAAATTTGATTCATCTTACTATTGATCTAAAATTCTTTGCATTATGACATGTTGTGTTTCCATCAATGCCAAAGAGGGAGATTATTGATGACAATTATTCAATTGTGTATTGTCATAGATGTTACACATGTATATGCACTTATGTAGTGATGTTACACAAAACTCTACTCTCAAACTAAGCATAGTTAGTGTATGCCAAGTGATCTCAGTGTTCTCTGAGCTCAGTCAGGTATTGAAGAATTTCAGTGCCGACCGAGTTCACTTGGGAATTACAGTGTTGGTTGGGCATTGAAGAATTTTAGTGTTGACCGGGTTAAACAGTTAGTGTCAGCCGAATAAGAGATGATTACATTTTATGTTTAATTGGGCATATGAGGATGACAGATTTGAGCTGAAAGATTTAATTTTTATTATTTAGTTGGAAGGTTATGGAGGCCGACTTGACAAGGTCTATTATATATTTATATAAGGTCAAGTTTGTATTGAGAGAGAGAGAGAGAGAGAGAGAGAGAGAGAGAGAGA
>MU228107.1:890279-904702 GCA_018584345.1 Thuja plicata
GAGAGAGAGAGAGAGAGAGAGAGAGAGAGAGAGAGAGAGAGAGAGAGAGAGAGAGTGTGTGTGTGTGTGTGTGTGTGTGTGTGTGTGTGTCTAAAGTAATTTAATTAGTGGATGAACATGATATGAAGAGTAGAGGTGAAATTAGATGGGATTCTAATTGAAGATGGATCTTCCAGATAGAGATGAAATACAACATTTGATTAGTGAGGATCCAGTTTACAAACAGAGCAAGATCTGAATCAACAAAGATAGTTGCATATAGAACCAGGTCAATCCATTGTTACTTTCTAACAATTGTAGAAGTGATTCAAATATCTTAACAGAGTAGACTTAACAGTCTTTTGTGAATCCTCTCACAAGGTGACATTTCTGTATTGAAGTCTTTTAAGACCTCTAACAAGGCCAATCCTTACAGGCTGATTAAATCCTCTAATAGGGTCACACCTAATAGTGTGTTATTGTAACTTTTAATAGGTTTGGCTCATAACAGGGCTCACTTTAGAAGAGTGAAAATCAGTAACTAGTTTCAATTGGTGGTTTTTCCCATATTGTGTCTCCGTGTTAAATCTTAGTGTTATCTGTTTACATTTCATTTGCTTTATAGTTTATGTTTCTGAAAATTAATTACTAAAGACAATCACAGTTAATATCTTAAATATTGCTCTATTAACTGAGTGACAGTGAAATATCTATGTTGACCGAGCAACAACGAGTATTTTGTTTAAGACATATAAGGGACTTGGATTTTTTTTTTGTAGTAACTGATTCACCCATCCCCTCTTTGTTGCTCATCTCATTTCCAACATCTTCAAGTAGGTGTTGACCACCAAGTTAAGAATCTCCCCTTCAACACCGACTGAGCCTTCAACACCCACTAAAGGGAGACTCAAACCCATGATCCAAGGCTCTAAAACTAATTATTGGAATCATTTTACGTTGCACAAAAATATCAAACTTTCAATGCCTGATATAAATGCTTGATTTAACTCGATCCACAAGATGTGGTTAAACCATGCCATGAATCTCTAGGGAGGAGCTGACCACGAATTCAACAAGGTGATGATTATTTTAAACTTTTCTTATAGTGTATGGATAACTTATAAATTGATCACCTATAAAAATTTAATTTTTGTCCTAAGGATAAATTGCCAAACTAGGCAACAAGCCCACTAAATAATTCATCTCCCTATAACAATTACCTAAATTATAATTGGATAACTTTGGGTAAAGTTTCTAGACTTTAGAAAATACATACTGAGTTTCTAGTTAAACATTTTGTTGAAGACAATAGAAAAATAATTAATTTTAGAATACCCCTATATATAAATGTGTTATAATTAAGGAAGCATACACAAATGAGAGGGTGGGGGGTGAGTCAGTTGTGCCCAAAAATGCTAAAGCTTTAACAAACTTATAAATTGAATCTCATAGCTAAATGATAAACAAGAATGCAAGATCAATGCACATTAATCAACGCATAACAATAAAATTCTTGATGTGGAAACCTGGTTAAGGAAAAAATAAAAGTGGGGATTAAATCCACAAGATGAGTGTACTTGTTACTATTTTTTTCATCATTGTCAAATTGGAAAAACTTGGACAACATTGGTGAAAGTAAATGATTTATTTATAATATGTTAGATTCTTGTGTAGATACATTGTGTTCTGGTTAACAAATTGGGTAAATGTGTCTCCTATAAGGGTTGAGCCCATGTTGTTAATTAGAAAAAAAACTATAAGAAATCATGGTGATTAAAAGGGAAATAAACAAATACATAGTTCACCCTTGTGATACTTTCAAAACTTGTTATTGCATAATGTCATTATCCCAAGAGGCATTGGTACATAAGTATGTTGTTAGGACTGTTAAAATTATTCTATAACTCTGAATTCTAGATGATGTTTAAAGTAACATTTTAAACTTGGTTCTAAAGCCCTAATTATTATGTTTCCAAACCCTTTATCCATTTCATGTTTAAACCCTAAGTCTTTTGTCTGTGTTAGAAAATGCAGTTAATTTTTGGAAGAGCCATTTAAGTTCATTTTAACTCATGGGTCTAAGTCGTTGAATGGGTCCAATTCTAAAATATTTCCTATGCCTACCCGAATCAATTTTTAATTTTTCCTAAGTTATATTTTCTAAGTCCCCGTGGCCATTATTTTATCCCTAGCAGTGACCATGTTACTTTTAATCCTACGGCCAACACATTCCCTTGATCACAAGATGCAGAATATTTATTGTTCAAGGAATTGTGATGTTATAGCACATGGCCATCTAAGATCTTGTGCCCATCTCCTTTTCGATTGCGGTGAGTTTAAAGTTAGATAGATCTAATTTGATCCTATGGTCATTTCTTTCCCGCAAATGAAAGATGCACTTGAACAAAACTTGTTAAAGCATTACGATAGGCAAACATGTGTACAAGGTGGGTCCTGACCTTAAGAAAGAGAAAGGTAAAGCATCGAGAATTTCAAGTTTAATCCAAGAGTAGGCATAAATAATTTATCTCAAGATGCTCAAAGTTTATTCATTAATGGATTATGCCTGCTCAATACCTGTCCCTCTGAGATCGTGGGTCGGGTTAAGAAAGAAGATAAAGGTAAGGCAAGTTTGTCTTGATCGTGCGGTGGGCGGATTGCCTCAAACATAAAATAATCAACCTTTAATAATCAAGGCATTGTGACAAAGTGACACTTGTCCCTCTTAGATTGTCGGTTTGTGTTTTTTTGGAGTGGCAATGTGTGATCATATGTTTTTTGATCGTGCGGTTGGTGCATTTCCTTGAATAGGAAATGTGAGAAGGTTAGGATTTCCACCATTATAACAAGGTGACACATGTCTAGAGCTGTTCAATGATGGTCAAGTGGGATCGAGATGCTACATAGGGATGTCATGTGTCCTATTTTTTTTGTTTGCAAGTTGATTTAAGTGATAATGGATAACCATATTTTAAAGATTAATAAAGTATTTGATCTCGACCATCGATTCGGTATTTCATGCCAGCTGTGACCGTTGGAGCCAATATTTGAATATTTAAGTTCATTTCTGACAGGTTGTGCATTATTTCAGAGGACTTAACACAATTTTGGGGTATTTTTGAGTGGTACTTCAGTTTAGCTCTAGATTTGGTGGAGTTTGAGATCACTTGGACTTCACTTTCTGGGAGTTTTCTTTTCTCATGCATTTGACTCTTAAGATCTATGACCTATATTATTGTATTTTCACCTAATTTTTGGAGGTCTTCTTTTTGTCTCATATGTTTTGCACAATTCATACTTGTGAGTAAAATGTAAGAGCACTTAGTAGGAGATATTTTTTTGACATTATTTATAGAGATAACTATTCCTTCTCATTGATTCAGCTACAATATTGTTGGTTCTTTATTTCTACATTGTGTTTATAATTCATTCAAACTACATTGTAATTATAGGTCTTTTTTTGTGTCCTCATTCTTTTGAAGAAAATTGTTAAAGCCTACATTTTCCTTTGAAAACAAATTATTTCAGGTCCTTGCATAGAAACACTTTTCAAATTACATGCTTGTCTGAGTTTTCAGAATCACTAGTATCTTCAATAATTCATTTCGATCTAATTAATGTTGTATAAAAGTCATTGATGTATCACCTCATTTAGTTTTTAGGTTTTCATATTTCTATCATCCTTTTTCCCCACATACATATTTATTTTTAGGTGAACACTATTTAGGAACTAGCCTATCTTCTAGAGATTCTTCTCTTGTTTTAGGACAACCCACCACCCGAGAGATTTTGCATGTTTCAACAAGATAGCTAGATTTCACATTAAGCTATAGGCGCAATCTTGATTAACAACATTTGTTTGGCACACCTGGTGGCACCCAAAATGCTTCATAGTTCTTTGTAAAATTCTTCATATTATCAATTTTTATTGTGGTCCTGGTTTGAACAATAGTATTTCATCTATTTTCAAGGTATTTTCTAGTGCCTGGTGACTCTATTTTGAAGGTTTATTCCAGATTCAGTTGTGGATTTTGTGGTTATTTTAATGAGAATAAATCCAAAAAGAGAAAACAAAGAAGGATTTATATATCAAGAGTTGCAGCTAGGTAGAAGAGGAAGTAGATCAACAAGAAGAGGAAGAACACCTCATTTAGTAAGAGGAAGATACTCTTCATTTGTTTTTTATTTTTCATTATTTGATAATCCTATATTTGATGACCAAGCTGCAACTTCATAAGGACATGAGGTAATTATTGATTTTTCAGTTCTCCTAAGGATTCAAGTGTTCTTAAAAATTTTGGATCTGAATTACTTGTTTTTTAGGAATTACAAAGGGATTAATTTGCGTCTATAGAATCTACAAGTGATACTACAATAGTTCATCAAGGTTTGAAAACACACCATCAAAAGGTAATTCGATCTAACACATATTTTGTACCACCTTTAGTTTAGAAACAAGTACCACCAGCTCATATGGCCCAAAATTTTCTATTTGTAGCTTTTAATGTTCGCATTCCATTACAAATTGTTGTTCACCATGATATTCCATCAGCAACATTGAAAGGTTTGTCTTATTTTAATGGTGAAAATCATGTTTCAACAATTGAACATATTAAGGATATAGGCACTCTTTGTGTATTACATCAGGTTGCACATGATGATGTAGCATTAAAATTGTTAGCAACTTCTCTCAAGGGTAAGGCTTTAATTTGGTTTCAAATTTTAGTAGTGAATTATATTAACACATGGGATGAATTAGGAACAATTTTGATAAGTTTGAGGAAAAGTATGATAATCTCTCATTGGTTGAACAATTGACTACCTTTAAAATAAATTCTAATGAACATACATCTGATTTCAATTTTCATTTTCAACAAATTTGGGATAGAATTCCAGTATCTATTAAACCTTCTATTGATTATGTATTTCTATTTTATTTGAAGAGTTTTAACAGTGATATTTTATCTATGATACAATCTATGGGAGAATGTACTTTGCCTGATGCATTTGATGTTGCTTTTAGATCTGAAAAAAAATTAATAAAAGCTGGCAAGTTACCTCTAAGGCCTTCAATGCCTTATTATGCAGAAATTCAACTAGTTGTACCAGCGAATACACCACATATAGATGTTGGTCCACCATTACCAGCACTTAATATGCAAGTTTCAACAAAGGAGTATGTCGTTATAGCTCCTCTTATATATTTAAAAGATTAAAGTGACAGTATGATGAGAACTTTGCAAAGCTATGGAAATGAAATAAAAAAATTGAAGAGACAGCAAGACCAATGTAATAGGTCTCCTCAAGTTTCTTATCAACAAAACATGCAATCAAATCAAGCTTCAATTTCAAATCAACCAAGGCAAGCTCAAGGACAACACAAAAAATATGGCCAAAGAGCCGGTCAACCTTATAATTATGCAACTCCTTGTACTTCTAAGGATTTGTTAGTTTTTCCTCAAAATAATTATGCACGAGAGGAAGTGTGGTGCAACACATGCAATGATAGTCATTTTTGGCTAGATTGTGCTCATGCACTTGAAGCAAGAAAGAAAAATGTTTTGAAGGGACAAACAGAGGTCCATAATGATCAAATGCAGCCACAAGCTAATCTTGATGCATCATTAGTGAATTTTAATGATGATGATGCTATTTTAGTAGCAAATTTTGATCCAAATCAAGTATGGAGACCTATAGAAACAAGTACAAGGTCAAAAACTAAGGCTGAAAATGGTCAACATCAAATTGATAAGGTAAAACATCCTACTATTATTCCACAAAAGAAAGCTAATAAAGTCAAATAACAACAAGTACAAGCAAAAAAAGTGACAGATCAACCATCACAACCAGCAAAGGAGCTTGCTATTCCAAAACATCAACAAAAGGTTTGTGTGAAAAAATTCAATATTATTGAGAATTTAAAGAAGAAACATGTTCCTTTTATCCATATGAGATGTTTTAGCACTTCAAAGCCAAAAGGATATTGTACAGGAAGCATTGAAATCTCTTTCATTATCTAATGATGTTTTGTCACAACAAACTCCTAAGGTCCTCATGCCTACAAATACCAACATAATTCAACAACCATCCAAGATGGTTAAACCACCACCATTTTATGTTACTGTCATAATAGGAAAACATCTAGTTCATAATTGCATGTTTGATTCAGGTGCTACTAGATCGGTTATTCCAAAGAAAATTGTAGATAAGCTAGGCCTTAAATATGAGCCACTTGAAAAAGGAGTAGTTCAACTAGATGGGACCTCTGTTCAAATTGTTGGAGTTATCAGAAATTTAGACTTAACTTTGCATGCTTGTCCTAGTTTTTTAGTGTATATGGATGTCTACATTATTGATCTACCTCCTAATTTTTCTATTTTCTTATCACAAGATTTGACTACCAAAATAAGAGGTTATTTATTTTCATATTGGTCTCCCATGATTTTCGCACTAGGTATGGCACTAAGGTCACTATTCCTTTAGAACCTATTGCAAAATTGTGTGTTGAAAAGCATATTGCTAGTGCTAGAAATGAATCAATAGCTGTGTTATTGATCAAGATGAAATTACTTCTATTCATGAATCTCAAACACAAATAAGTCATGGTCCTGATATTTTATTAGATGAATGGGATACTGAAAATGTTGAAATGATAAATGAACGGATAGAAGAGCCATGTTTGGGTAATTATTTCATTCATGAGATCACTTATTTCTTGCCAAATGTTATAAAAAGGACATATTTAAATTTTGAACAACAATCTAATGTTGTTTGGAAAAACATTTTGATGGTTCACGTAGCAAGATAGGTCTAGGAGGAGGTTGTATGTTGATTTCACCAGCGAATGAAAGTTATTATAGAAGATTAATATTTACTTTTAGTTGTACTAATGATGTTTTTGGATATGAAGCACTTGTGCATGGATTAAAGTGGGATATTAAAAGAGGAATCAGTTGTTTGCAATTTTTTGGTGATTCAGAGTTCATTCAAAGAGAAGAGATTTCCACAATCCATGATAATAACTATTACGAGTTTCTGGATTTGATTGTGTTGTAAAAAAAAAATTTGCATGAAAATTTTTTTTTACAACACAATCAAATCCAGAAACTCGTAATAGTTATCAGAGTTCATTATCAATGAAGTTAGAAACATCCATACAAGTAAGAATGATTTATTGAAAAATTATAAGCATTTTGTGTGGAATATAATTGAAATATTCAAAGCTTTTAATTTGGAACTAGTGCCTATAAATCACAATAAGCATGTTGATAGACTTAATGTCATTGGTGCACAATATGATATTCCAACTGAAATTTAAAAAAAAAAAATTTAAAGGGCTAAATTATGTGAAAACAATTGTTAGACCTGCAATACCAAAAAATGCTGACAGTTGACAAGTTTTTGAATATGATCAACATATTGTTAACTTTTTGAGAAAGAAGCTGAATTTCCACAACCAAACCAGAAGAAATTACATGATAAATATGAGGATCAGATCATTCAATTATGGACAAAAATGTTGCCCAGAGGTCTTGTGACTTTAGAATCAATGTTCAATACTAATGATCACTTTAAAAAAGATAAATCCAGTTTGTAGATTAAACAAGAACATTATGAAGAGATTGCAATTGCAAAGGATGAAATGCTGAAACTTGGGAAGGTATGTACACCTAAAGAGTGTCAAAACTTTATTAATTTATGTAATAAATTTCATGATATTATTGCTTGGAATCATTCAGATTTGAAAGGGTTTGATCTTAGTATTTCTCAACATATGATTGAGTTAGAATCAGGAGAAAAACTAGTTAGACAAAAGAAGAGGTGAGTAAATCCTAAGTTAAAGCCTCTTATGATTAAAGAATTGAATAAAATTACTGAGAGAAATATTATATTCCCAATCAATCATACCTCTTGGGTGTCAAATTTTGTTCCAGTTAGGAAAAATATTGGAGAAATCAGATTTTGTGTTGATTTCCATGATTTGAATACAGCTTCATTGAAGGATAGACATCCTTTTCTTTCAATGGAGTATAGTATTCAAGTTGTTTTAGGATCATAATGGTTTTCATTACTTGATAGTTTCTTTGGCTATAACCATATTTTGGTAAGAGAGGAAGATATATTCAAAACAATATTTACTACTAAATGGGGATCTATGGCTTATCAAAAGATGTCATTTGGTTTGTCTAATGCAGGTGCAACCTTTCAGAAGGAAATGGATAAATCTTTCATAAACTTAATGTACAAGTTTGTACTTGTTTACCTTGATGATATTACTGGTTTTTCAAAGAATGCATCAGATCACTTTCAACACTTAAGAGACATCTTTGAAAGATGCAGAGAATATGATATTTCTTTAAATCCCCAAAAAAATATAGTTGTTGTTCGTGAAGGTGAATTGCTGGGGTTTATTGTTTCTATTTAGAGGGTATTACCATTGAACCTAAAAGAGTAAGTGTCACTCTTTCTTTACCACTTCCAGCTCATAAGAAAGGACTTTAAAGTTTATTGGGTAGAATTAATTTTGTGAGAAGAATCATTCTAAATATTGCTGAATTAGTGATGTCATTAAAAATTATTCTTAGAAAAATCATGGTTTTTAGCTGGACTAAAGAAGGAAAATGTCATTTTGAGATGATAAAAGAAGCATTGTCTACTACTTCTACGTTATTGAATCCTAATTTTTCTAAATATTTCATTTTGTATGCTTATAGGAACATTGATGGTATTGTTTCTCTATTAGTACAACAAAATGATGAAGGCTTTGTGCAACCATTATCATTTTTTAGTCAAGGACTTAGAGATTATGAGTTACATTATCCATTTGTTGAGAAACATGTTCTTTCTGTAATAAGAAGTTTGAAGAAATTTAGGCACATATTTTGAAACAATAAGATTAAATTAATGGTTTCTCATCCTTCTGTTAAGGATTTCTTTCTGAATAAGGACTTCAATACAAAAATAAATGGTTGGATTACCGAAGCAATGTAGTATGATATTGAAATCAAAGTCATCAAGCTAGTAACAAGTAAAGGTTTGTGTGAACAACTTGTAGGAAATAGAGATAACACTCCAAAACCTAATTATGATATTGTTTTAGCTTTAATATATGATTAACAACTTGTTGTTCAAGATTTTTCAGAATGATTGGTAGATGATATGATCATCTTCTTACAAACACAACGTTGTCCTGAAGGTTTAGAAAGGTCAAAATGAAGGTATTACAGATTGTAGTCCATTCCTTACTATTTACTGAATGATATATTGTTTAAGAAATATTTGCAAGGTGTTTTCCTAAGATGTATTAAACCGGATCAGATTGAGCATATTTTACATCAATTTCATGAAGAGTTAGCTGGAGGCCATTTTTCACCAAGAGCTACAACTCTCAAGGTGATCAAAGTAGGTTATTATTGACCAAGTGTGTTTAAGGATGCACATTCTAGGGCAAGAAAATGCAAACAATGTACAATTTTTGTTGGTAAAGAGAAATTAGCAGCGCTACCTTTGTCGCCTATCCAGGTGGGCCAACCATTTATGAAATGGGGTCTTGACTTTATTGGTGTCATTAACCCACCTTCAAGTGAAGGACATAAGTGGGTATTGACACCCATTGATTAATTCATAAAGTGGACAGAAGTGGTTTCTCTCAAAGATGCAAATGAGATTGTTGTTTTGAATTTTTATGATGACTTAATTTGCAGATTTGGTGTACCATATTCAATCATTTCAGATAATGCACTTGCTTTTGCAGGAAACAAAGTTGTAGAGTGGGATTTTACGAAGGGTGTGTATCTAAATACTTCATATAATTATTACACACTGGATAAAGGGAAAGCTAAATTCACTAACAAGAATCTAATTCAGATCATTAAGAAGACTTTAGAAGGTATTCAACATTATTGGCATGAAAAGTTGAAATCAAAAATTTGGGCCAATAGAATACCCCCAAAAGGTCAACGGGTATGCCTCCTTACACATTGGGTTATGGTAAGGAGGCTAGATTACCTATTTCAGTTGAGTTTCGAGCACTTGATTTAATGTATCAGCTCGATATGATTGATGAAGAGCCTATCCCAGCAAGGTTGGCTCAACCAAATGAATCATAAGAGAAGAGGAGATATTTCTTGAAAAAAATTGAGCTTAATCAAACTCAAATGAAGAGGTAATTTCATAAGAAAGCATCTCCCAAGAATTTCTAGCTAGGAGATATTATTTTGAAGTGGGATGAACTGAAAAGTAGACCTTGAAGATATTCAAAATTGGATGGTATGCGGGCTGGTCCATATATAATAATTGCCAGTACTCCTTATAATACTTTCCATTTATCCACACTTGAAGGAGGGGAGTTATAAATCTTAGTGAATGGGATCCACCTCAAGCATTTCTTTTGAGGTAAGTTTTTCTAAATAAGTGCTTTGAGCATAGTTAGTTTGCTTTAGTTAGTTGGAGTTAGTAGCTTTGGGACAGAAAAGGAGCATATTATCATAGCATGCATCATAATGAAATAGATCAGCACCCATCATATAGAGAATGAGTCACAAATAGCTTATTTGCATCATAGATGACCGCACATCTCACCATCATAAGCTACAATTTTTTTCTTATTTACTATTCCTATTAGTTTGAGTGTGATCATACTAAAGAGTATCATTTCTGAGATGCCAAAAGACAATATGAACAAACATTCATCAAATAGAGAATGCTATTACTCTACTGCCATCTCTCACAAATGTTGGTTCACTCAGCCCTCCTGGAGCGCATAAATAGTCTTTTTCAGTCTGGTTTGTTTGCATTTTCCTTTTCTCCAAGTGCTTTTAACACATGTTCCAGTTTAGTTTCAAATTTTCAGCTTGTTCTCAATTTGAGAAGGCACAATTCTACTAAGTTAAATACTCTGTGTGAAATGGATATCCAAAAGGAAATGGGTATATTTCTTTTTAGCAGGAAAAAACCCCTCAGAGGTGACCAAAAATGTTGCCAATGTTTTGCATCATGCTCAAATTGGGAAAAAACTTGGACAACATTGGTGAAAGTCAATGATTTATCTCTAATATGTTAGCTTCTTGTACAGATACAGGGTTTTCTGGATAACAAGTGGGGTAAATGTGGCTCCCACAAGGGTTGAGCCTAGCTTGTTAATATGAAACAAAACTATAAGAAATCATTGTGATTAACAGGGCAGTCAACAAATGCACAGTTCACCCTTGTGATATTTTCAAAACTTGTGATTGCATAATGTCATTATCCTGGGAGGCATTGGTAGGAGTATTTTGTTAGGAATGTTAAAATTCTTCTTAAAGAAATGTTTTAAACTTGGTTCTAAAGCCCTAATTTACTTTTCCACACCCTTGATCCATTTCATGTTTAAACCCTAAGTCTTTTGTGTGTGTTATAAAATGCTATTACTTTTTTGACAAGTCACTTATGTTCTTTTTAACTCATGGGGCTAGGTCGTCTAATGTGGAAAAGTTTTTAATATTTCCTAAGCCTACCAGGATCAACTTTTAATTTTTCCTAAGTTATATTTCCTAAGTCCCAGCGACCTTTATTTTATCCCTAGAGGCGAGCAAGTTACTTTTAATCCTACGACCAGAGCATTCCCTTGATCACAAGATGTAGGATGTTTATTTTTCAAGGCATTATGATGTTGTAACACATGGCCATCTAAGATCATAGGCCCATCTCATTTTTTTCTTGTGGTGAGTTTAAAGTCAAACAACTATAATTGGATCCTGTGACCATCGCTTTCCTGCAAATGAAAGATGCAAAAACAAAACTCATTAAGGAATTATGATAGGCTGACACATGTACAAGGTGGGTCCTGACTGTAAGAAAGAGAAACTTAAAGCTTCAAGAATTTGAAGTTTAATCTGATGGTGGAGGTAAATCCTTGATCTCAAGATGCTCAATGTTTATTCATTAAAGGATTACGTCTTCTCGACACTTTTCCCTCTAAGATTATGGGTCCTGCAAGTTTGTCTTGATAATGCGGTGGGAATATTGCCTCAAATAGAAAATTATTAACCTTTAATCATCAAGGCATTGCAATAAAGTGGCATCTGTCCCTTTGAGATTGTGTGTTCGGGTTTCTTAAGAGTAGTAACATATCATCAGATGTGTTTTGATCATGTGGTCGTTGCATTGCCTTCAATATGAGATGTGAGGAGGTTAGGCTTTGTATAATTACGACAAGGTGAGACCTATCCAGGTCTGGTCAAATGGGATAGGGATGTTATGTAGCGATGCAATGTGTCCTATTTTGCTGGTTCATGGGTTGATTTAAGTGATAATCGATGACCATTATTTAAACTTGAATAAAGCATTTGATCTTAGCTGTCGATGGGGTATTTCATGTCATCTTTGACCATTAGAGCCAATATTTGAATTTTTAAATTCATTTCTCATAGTTTATGCATGATTTCAAAGGACATAATGAAATTTTGGGGTAGTTTTGAGTGGAACTTTAGTTTAGCTCTGGATTTGGTGGAGTTTGAGGATCACTTGGACTGAATAGTTTCTAGGACCTATATTATTGTATTTTCACCTAATTTTTGGAGGTCTCCTTTTTGGATCACATGTTTTTCACATTGAATACTTCTGAGTAAATTGTAAGAACACTTTGTAGCAGAGAATTTTTCAGCATTGTTTATACAAATACAAGGGTTTCTTCTCATTGATTTAGGTGCAATATTGTGGGGTCTTTTTTTCTATATTGTGTTTATCCTTCATTCAAGATAAATTCCTTATTGCATGTTTGAATCTAGATACTTGTCTTTGTTTATGACTTGATTCTTTTGAAGAAAATTTGGTAAAGCCTAGGTTTTCCTTTCAAAACAAAAGATTTCAGTTCCTTGCATAGAAACACTTTTGTAATTCCATGCTTGTCTGAGTATTGAGAATCATTAGTATCTTCAATAATTCATGTTGTTATAATTTAAGTTGAAAACAAGTCATTGGTGTATCACCTCATTTATTTTTTAGGTATTTATATTTCTCTCATCCATTTTCCCCACATATATATTTAGTTTTAGATGAACACTATTTAGGAACCTTCCTATCGTTAGGAGATTCTTCTCTCATTTTAGCACAAACCACTACCCAAGAGACTTTCCATGGTTCAACATGATAGCTATATTTTACATCAAGCTATAGGTACAATCCTGATTAACAACAATATCATGTTAAAAGAACTATACCTTGTTAGGAGTATTACAAGGGGAATGCACATGCATTTAGGCACACTTCTTAGAACTCAATTCTCAAATAAAACAAGGGCTTCAAAAAAAAAAAAGGTTGACTGCCTTACAAAAATATCAATTTGCAATTCAAACAAAAATCACAAAATTTGATCACATTACCCAATGCAATCAAGAAACACAAATATGACATAATATAGAAACATTTGAAAACAAAGGAAATTCCATGTCAACAATAAAAACAACTTTGTCTCGGGATTAATAACTAGCTCTAAACTACTCATTAGGAACTCCAATCAACAACCTCTATCATACAAGAAAGATAAATTTGTAGCATCAAAATCATGAGCTACTCAAGTTGAGGAAACACATCCATGTCCTGAACATACCACTAGGTCAACCAGAAACTATATTGCATAACCGATCCACACCAATCCAAGAACTGAAACATTATCTCATCCTGAACAACGAGAATCCCAATCTCTAATAAATCCTTTGGATCCCACTCAAATAATCATGTGAACCATTGTAATTTGACATAGACCAATGAAATATATTAATGAAACCATTTATGCCTTCACAAAATTTGATATCCAATACAATAGCCGTACCAAAGTAGCTTTCTCACTGAACATCTCAAGAACACATAGGAACAATGTTATCAATAGTAGGAATATGTTGAAATCAATGACAAAATATCAATTTCATCATATATAATCATGATATAACAAAAATATCCAACAACCTCCCCCTTTATCATTTATGGAAACATATGATGTAAAAAACCAAATCAATGCATAAAGAAACCATATCAATAGTACTGCCAATAATACCCACAATATTTCTTTCAAAGTCTCTCTAACAAACCTTCTCCACCTAAGAAAAATCTCTCCCCCTTAGTCTCATACTTACTTTTTACATATCTCTCTCAACCTTTGACATTAATGAAAAAGGTACAAATATGCACTAATTCATAGAAGTCAAAAATCTAAACATCTAACTCATCAAGGTGACTACTCCCCCTGAGTAGTAGCCATGAAAAGAGTAAACCCAAATAATAATGATCTTTATAAGTACATTGAACTGATGAAAATAAATGGATCTCTTTATCTAATCAAGAGATTAAATTACCCAAATCTTACCTCAGAGATACACAAAAGTAACCTTTTTTCAAGGGCTTTATGAAGATATTTGCAATCTTCTCTTTACTAGATACATATTTGAATATATATATATATATATATA
>MU228107.1:918470-947750 GCA_018584345.1 Thuja plicata
TATGACCCTTTAAGAGACACTTCGCCATTCAAATGGGTCAAAAGGGGTCATGGGGTGTTCCTAGAAGTCCTAATGCGTGATAAAGCGTACTAGGACCCCTAGGAAGACCCCATGACCCCTTTTGACCCATTTGAATGTTAAAATGTGTCCTAAGGGGTCCTACAAGCCTTTAGGACACACTTGACCATTCAAATGGGTGAAAAACGGTCATCGGGTGTTCCTAGGGGTCCTAATACATGATAAAGCGTACTAGGACCCCTTGGAAGACCCCATGACCCCTTTTGACCCATTTGAATGTTGAAATCTGTCCTAAGGGGTCGTACAACCCCTTAGGGCACGCTCCACCATTCAAATGGGTCGAAAGGGGTCATGGGGTGTTCATAGTGGTCTAAATACGTGATAAAGCGTACTAGGATTGATACAAGCAATAGCTGACCTTCAACGCTATATCTATATATAGAAAGGTATATATCACAACCAAGCACTAGAGAAGATTGTTATATTGATAATTGATAAGGGAAATTCAAGGAATATATTATGGAAAGAAGAAATTGGTTGGTAGAATGTCAGATATTTGTAAAATATTTGTCTGGCATTGTTTTCAAAGGGAGAGAATGTTTTAATATTATCATCAGAAACTATTCATCATCAGATTACTCCAAACAGGGAGAGATCATATCCAAAGGGAGAGAATTGATATTAAAGTTGCAAAAAAAAGACAGAGACATCAAAGAAGTAGAATAATCAAAGATAAATTTGACACCAATAAAGGTCACAACACATCAGAAGAAGAAAATGAAAGCTGCAAGGATCAAATCTAAGGTTACACAGAGCTTACCGGTGGTCAGACATTTTATCGGTTATCAAAGCAAACTATTTGGTAATTTGATGAATCTCAACAATTGTTTTTCATATTGTATTAGAAATAGTATAGTATGTTGCCATCAATGCCAAAGGGAGAGATTGATGAACTATAACTGATTAAATGGTTGACTATATTAAGTTGAAGATGATGCAAGATATTAAATCAGTTAATGGTTTGTATTGTCATTGATGTCAACTTGATATCATATGTATGATCATACACATAATTCCAAAGACTTCAGAGAATCAATGGAATAGAGGTTATGCTTTCAGCAATACATAAAATTCAAGTATTCACTAAATGACAAAATACACCGACGAAGTGCACACCATCGGTAAAGACAGAGATAAAAGTCACAGTGATGCCCGACGAGCAGAAGACACTATTGCCCAAAGAAGCAGAATCAAAGGATGCTCGACGAGATAAAAATAGTGTTGCCTAATGAGAAATATCCAATGATGCCCGATGGACAGAGATCTCAAAGGTAACTGAAGCAACACCAATGGAACTGGCAGTTGTCACTGGCGACGAACTGTAGAATTGGCCAACAGAACAGAGAGATCAGAAAATGAAAAAATATCTAGCTGGCAGAGCTAAAGGATAGGCTTAACTGGTTGTTTGATTTGTTTTATTCGACCATAGTTAGGTAAGTGATTTAGAGATGATTTACACAGTTGGCAAGAAGATAACTATGAGATTAATCAGGAGTTAAAGCCGTAAATCAATTTGGCTAGATTATTTTTTACGCCAAGAATCAAGAACCAAGAATTAAGGAATATCATGTCTATTTAAGAGACAAGCATAGTTCATTCTCTATGTGGTCCATAAGCAATCAAATACATGGGGGAGTGAACTGATAGAAGATGCTGGAGAGAAACTGATGAAGGATTAACTTCATGCAGTCCTGATCAATCAAGCTGAGGGAGAGCTAAAATATTCTGCAGACACCGATGGACAGAAAAGCACAACATCACAGAGTAGAAAGAGTTAAGTATAAAGGAATTGTATTGATACATTGATCAGAAAGATATTGTAAGTAAATAGATCTAAAAATATGCAATTTAGTTGCATTAGAAACAGGTCATTTTGTTTCAGTTTAACCATTGAAGTATTAAGTCTCTTAACAGAGTAGGACTTAACACTCTTTTGTAAGTGAGTTATATCCTAACATATTACCAGAAGGTTGACTCATGATAGTAGCACCGGTCTTACCTAAAGCCTATTGACAGTCTAAGGAGGATGATTCAAGGATGGTAGTAAGATTTGCATAAAGCCTATTGACAGTCATGAGACTAATTCAAGAATGGTAGCGTAGATGCCAGATACTAAGTGACAACCTATGTATTGAAAATCCTCTAACAAGGTTGCACTTAACAGTGTGTTTGTAACCTTTAATAGGGTTGGCTCCTAACAGGGCTCACTTTAGAAGAGTGAAAATTTGGGGTACCGGTCCCAGTGGTTTTTCCATTAACAGGGTTTCTACGTTAAAATCCTTGTGTTATGTGTGTATGGTTCATTACTTTATTGTTTTACATTCTACATATGCATTTATGGATTGACTAGTATACTCTGCATATTTACTGAGTATCGGTAAATACAGTTTACTACTTATCGGTTATCAAGGAGAATAAGGATAGACAAGGTAAACCGACAGACAGTTATTTGTTTCAATTATTTCAAATTCATGCATCTTGTTGGGACTTAATAATTTGAGAAGTATTGATTGGTGGATTAAAGTTTAAATTGGATGAATTTTTGAGGCCACTGATTCACCCCCCCCCTTCTCACTTATTACTAACATATATATATATATATATATATATATACACACACACATATATGTATATGCACATATATATATATATACATATAATATATATGTATATATATGTGTGTGTGTGTGTGTGTGTATACATATATAGATATATACATATATACTAGATAGAAATTTCCACATCCATATTTTCTCTAATATGTTTCAACATTTTCTTTATCCATATCACTTGTGTAAAATTAAACGTATCAATAGAAACATATTTATCTTTAGTAGTAGATTGTGAAATACAATTTTTCTTTTTACTTTCCCATGAAACTAACCTTTTTGCCGAAAAAAATGTTCCACCACTTGTTCTTTTTCTATCATCCACATTACCTGGCCAATCTACATCAGTATAAGAACTCAATATAAAATCATCATCCTTTGCATACCATAAACCCTAATCAACCATCCCTTTAAAATATCTAAATATTATGTTCACAACAACAACATGTGACATGCTTAAAACATTGTTGTTACCAAATTTCGTACCTTATGAAATTTTACTATGAAACAATTATTTGTGATTAGAACATGGATTTAAATGGGACCTTTCAAGAGTTTGAGCCCACCATTCCATAATTAGATGAAGATCAAAGTTAAGAAATATTTTATGGTGATATGAGAACACGGGCTAGTTGGGTAAGACAAGGAGAAAAAAAGCTTAAAATGACTTATCACACATTCACGGTACGGAAAAAAATTCATTTATACACCCCAACCCATGGCTAGGAGGTACCCAAAAGGAAAGCACCTTTTGGCAGATTGGCTATGCACGATGTAGTTAGATGGAAGATAACAGGTGGTTAAGGAGGACAATTTGTGAGCTCAAGCAAGGTGAAGGATTACATGTGAAGGTCATTTGTGATCCATCGGTCTGATAGACAGAGGAAAGAGAAGGTTCATGGGATCACAAAATAGTGCCACATGGAGATGTGGGGCCAACAAAGAGAAGTGTAACAAAGCTAAGCTGAGTTATTAGAGAAGATAGGGGGCAGTAGCTTGCGATCCCACTATCAGACACACCAAGGATGTTAGGGTCGCAAGGTGATGCCATAGAAAAGAGTGGGGATGATTGACTAAGAAACAAGGTGATGCCACATAATGGTGCCAAGTCAGACAAGGGTGACAAGTGAGCATTTTTGTGATCCTGCGATCTGATAGAGTGAAAAGAGATGGCATAGAAGGATAATAGGAGACTGCCACATGTCTGAGCTATCACAAAGGTGAAGTGGGAAACCAAGTTAGGTGGAAGAAGGTCATGATCCCATGATCAAACACTGAGACAGATGATAAGGATCATAGGATAATGGGAGGCTTCCACCTGTCCATACCATCCAGAAAAACACAGTGGGGCCAAAAAGGAAGATGTCAAAAGGTCTTGGTTCACCAAGGAGAGAGAGAGAGAGAGAGAGAGAGAGAGAGAGAGAGAGAGAGAGAGAGAGAGAGAGAGAGGGCNGAGAGAGAGAGAGAGAGAGAGAGAGAGAGAGAGAGAGAGAGAGATGGCCCATAATCTGAATTAGGTGTTACCATGTCATCCTGAGATGGGGTTGAGGTTTCAACCCTAGTTCTTTTTACATGTTGGTCACAAGGAGTTAAAATAATAAGTTCTAAGCTAGTTAAGGGCATCTGGATTCTAGTTCAGAGGATAGATCAGTTATTCGATACCAAATTACAAAAGATTCTACCTTATCTTTCCATGTAATTAGGGGCAACAAATCATTCACAAAGATTATTTTCTCCTTTCTGTAGTTCAGATCCTAACCAGTCAAGATACTAAGTTTAATGTAGAATTTTATCTGTTGATTACTTTGTAATTGGGGTTGTTTTTATTTGAAAGGAAAGTATAGAGTTTTGAGTAAAGGGTTTCAATATTTTTGAAGGATAATAGGAGTTATTATTTGGTTCCTTTGGTCTTATTGAAGGTTTTGGAGCCAATTGTAACTGGTATGGTACCATCTTCATTATAGTTTTTGAATTAAGATAATAATTTGAAGACCTCCATTGAATTCACTTTATTTTATGTACTCTTGGATCTAGTATTTGTTGGCAAGTTGACTTCTTGAGGATGCATGACTTATTTTGTGTTGTCATCATGGCAAAAAATTCATTTTAAGTTTCTGTCAAAGATAACTTAGAAGACAAAAAGACTAAGTATGGAAAATAGGACAGACAAAGTTATACATTGATCAACACATCAGCACACGTGCGAGAGATCAAATTAGAGTATGTGCACTTAGCTATATGTTCTATGCCATGTGTACATTTTACGTCTAGACATGCATAGTATGGAATGTTAGTACAGAGAAGTTACAGATAGATCAATATACCAGCAATCTAGAAGACAGATCATGAAAGCCGACTAGTGTTTTGATCAGCGTGAATTACTTTGTTATGTAACGGCTAAGCACCTTTGATTATATGTTTTTAATGATGTAATTAGTATTGTTGTAAACACACTTGAGCTGACTTGTTTGAAAGGGTTGTGTATTATGTTTTAGGGCTGACTATAATCTTGTTTTGAGTCGCACCTATTCAGGTATGAACATATAAGTATGTAATGTAAAGTTATGTTACAAGTGTTGATTATGATGTATGAGTAAGATATATAAGAGTAATATGATGAATTCAGTATGAGATAAAGCTCTTTAAGAGAGTAAGAGCATCAACACATACATGGAACTGATTAGATAGTAATTCACTTTTGATATATTGTATATCAACATTCAGAAGGTTGTATCCTTCATCCTATTAGGCAGTGATCCTAGGCGGTGAGCCATATATCTTTAACATGGTTTTGTAAAAGACTCCTAAAAGGGTCAGACCTTTAACCAGGTCATTGTACTCATATTGTAAAGACTGCTTCTAACAAGGCAAATGAACTCTAATAGGTTCATTATACTAGTGCAATATTTGTGGGTACTAATTCCCACCAGGGTTTTCCTCTGATCAAGGTTTCCCCGTAGTCATATCAAGTGTTATAAGTTCTTATGTTAAGCTTCATTGAATGTATGTTTGATTTATGTTTAAGTTGTTGAAAAGTAATTAATAAACAAACAATGATTCAACCCCCCCCTCTCAGTGTTTCTAACAATTGGTATCAGAGATTTGGTCCTCTGAAAGAAAGTTTAACCACTTGAGGAGATCATGGACTCAGCAGAAGCAAAACATTTGAAAAATAATTTTGAAGCAGCTCTTGAAGATCTTGATAACTCTGAAAAAGAAAATGAAGAACTTAGACTAAAATTTTATGCCTCACAAATGCTTTTCAAGAAATTAAGAAAAGATGTGAAAGATTGTTCTACAAGTGATTTCAGGAAAATGGTAAAAAAGCTCAATGAAGAAAATATGTCTCTGAAAGATAAAATTGAAAATATGGATGAACATCTAATAGACAGTCAAATCGCTATTGAAGAAAAGATCAAAGAAAGAAAACAATTAGATGATGAACTGTTGATAGCAAACATGAAAGTCCTGGAATTGAAAAACATAAAGAAGTTGGAATCTGAATTAACAAAAGAAAATGATAAGATTGATAAAATCCATACAAGTTATGATTCACTTCAATCCCAGCTCAATTCACAAAAGCTAAGAGGCGACACTACTGGTCTTGGATACAGTGTAACACAAGTTGAAGAAAAATCTTTAGAAGAAAGAAAGAAAGAACATGAAGCACCTTCAGAAGCAAAGAAAGTTGAAAGTATTGCAGATCCACCTAAAGGAGAAATCAAGCAAGTTAAAAGAACTTGTTATGCATGTAACAAACATGGTCATTTGGCAAGAGATTGCAAAGAGGTAAGAACTTTCAATCGTTACTGTTTCTCCTGTAATAATTTTGGTCACAAGGATATACATTGTAGAACAAATCAAAGAAATCAGCCACAACAGAATCAGAAAAGAATGAATCAAAAAAATTAGAGAAATCAATCACAAATAAATTTGTAGAACATTACATGTCAGATATGTAACTACAATGGACACACAACAAAGCAATGCAGCATGATCAACAAGAGCATCTGACCTCCCATCATTTTTCACACATGTGGAAAGGAAGGACACATCTCAAGGTTCTGTAGATCCAGAACTCAAAAGCAAGAGGATCCTAAGAAATCACTATTTGAAGAAGAAGGAGAATTCAAGTTTGTTCAAGCAAAAGAAGATTCAAGAAAAATTTGGGTTGAATTAAAGAAGGAAAATGATATTAACAAAGTATTTGATGCATCCACAGTGGACGCATCCTCTATTTCTGGTTGAATAAACCTTCTTGGTCTTAGGGGGAGCTATTCTAGCTTAGAACCCCTACGCGGCTAGTATACTCACCTCTGAGTATGCGCCTATGAAATTATGTTTATGATCATAGTTGGATGAAGTATGCATACACGCATTATCTATAATGCATTCTGAACAAAGTTTGAGATTCACTGTGAAAACTGTGTACGGTTGCAAACATTCAATGCAGTAACTTTTATAAAAAGATGTAAGTCTTCAATTGTCTTCACATTTTCATTTGAGATTATATAATTTGGAGAGAATAGGAGTACTGAGCATCAAAGCACAAAATCATAACATATTTGGTGGTTAAGAAGAAAGGTTAAGAAGTTTGGAATGGAACCCTAGCAGTTGCGCCATTTTGGAATTTTGTGGAACCCTATTTAGGCAATCATGAAGTAAGTATGGAAACTCTAGTTGTATTTGATATTATAGAGAGGAAGAGATTTGTATTTAAGAAGCATCCATTCAAATCCATACTGGATGATGTGGAAGGAGCTTTCTCCAAAACCCTGTTAGGTGTTGTTCACGTAGAAGACATCTGCGCGTACATTTATTATAAGAAGGAAACAATTGGAGATAATATCATAGCCACACTCATGGCCTCGGTGATGAAACTAGACTATTCATTCAAGGATGAATATGCACACCTCATAGGAAACCCTATCTTCGAGTATTCAAATGCGCATGAATTCTATGAACCAGAATGGGTTAAAATATTGTTGAGCAGGATTCATGATGATCTTTTCTGGATTGGTGAAGTCCCCATCTATATTACTACAGACCTAATCCACAATATGACTGGACTTCCTAATACTAGACCAATTCTTCCTACTGGGAAGGATGTCAAGAAACATGTTGAGAAAGCGTGCCTATCCAGAAGTGACAGGCATGGCATGACAATTGATCCTATCAAGGAAGAAGACATAAAGCTTCTAACAATGATCCTTGGTTACAAGTTTCAGCACGCAAGCTGATTAAACAGTGTGTCAGCAGCCACAGTTCTAGCAGCTATCAAAATGGTGAAGGATAACACTCAATTAAATCTATGTGAGATATTGCATGGTCAATTGATGGAAAACATTAGTGTTATTAAGCATGAAAAGAAAAAAAAAATCAGGTTTGGGTCTTTGATCATCCATATATACTTCCATATTGTTGGTAAAGTTGCAAATCTGTAACTAAATAGAAGAAAACCTACAATGTCTCAAATTTCACTAAAAGCCACATTAGAGACTAGTGCAAAGGATGCTATGGACATAGACATCAAATATTTCAGGATCAAGATGCAAAAGAGGTTCAGGATACCTGGGAAGATTGTTGAAAAGTATAAGGAAACCATATGCTTCATGGTAGAAACTGACTGCACTTGTATGGAGGCAGTTGAAACCAGAACTAAATGGATTCATCCACTTGGGTATGAAGTGGAGGAACATGTATTGGAAGGATATGCATAGGTTCTTTTTTCCGCACCCAAAGATCCCAATGAGCCTGGATGGGGCACTTATAGAGATAAGACTAATGCAGTTGATTATGTATTATATAGTGCTAATAATAAAAGAAAAGAATCTAAGATTACATCTAACATTCTAAAAGTTCATGGAGTCACTCAACAAGATCTTAACAAAGCTAGAGAAGCCAAGATAGCCAAAGAACTTGAGAAGACTGATGAGATATAGAAGAAGAAGATAGTAGAGAGCACCTCTATGCCCTCTACCACCATTGACCTAGACTCATCTCCACCTTCTATACCAAGCAAGAAGTCTAGAGAAAGAAAACAAGCGCCCACAAATCACCCATCATCAAGGAACACACGGAGCAAAGAAAGAAATACTCAAGCTCCTCCTAAGGTAGGATTTAGACCTAGTCTAAATGTCTTGAAGAATAGGATTTTAAATTAAGGGAGACTAGACACACAAGCTAAAGTCTATGACAAGTATCAAGAGATTGATAAAACTGAGATACATTCTATGATCATATCTCATGTGATTAAGTTTAAGAAGTCATTTCTTGAACTCAAGACAATGATACCTGATAAGTTATGGAACATACTGAAGATCATGAAAAGACATGCAATTGAGGAAGACATGTGGATAAGAGGAGAAACATTGGATAATCTTCTCCCTATATGCTCACATGATGAGAAGGCAAATCTATTAGATCTGGTGAAGCCTCATCTTAGAACCAAGACAAGGACTCTACAGATTATGAATAAAGAGTATGAGCAGATAGGTAAAGAAACTGAAAAGGCATTTGCAAAAGTGTTTATGGATCGACACATGTATCCATCAATGACACCTACAACTAAGGTAACTCTAGCTCCTCCAAAACAAGTTACAGAACCAATGATTTAGATAGCACCTATGATAGGTCCATAGGTTTCAGAGCCCTCAGTGAAAATAACCTCTGACATAGCAAAAGACTTAGAAGATACTATAGTGGTTGATAATATCAAGATATCCATGACAACATCTGACAAAGATATGGACAAAGTTGATGAAGCATTTGTAAGCACTGAAGAGATGTGCACTAATGATACATCTATACAGCAGGATGAAGGTCCCTCCAATGATCCAATAGACTTGAATGAAGAAAAAGATATTCAATACAATGTGACACCAATCAAGGAGAAACCATTAAAGAGTGAATGCATGGATACTAGTCAAAACACTATATTCAATCAATCAAATTTACCATCCACTTCATTGTTGTCAAGGTTAACTCCTGATTCAGCAAGTCTAGATGCATGGGGAAAAGAGGACTTAATGAAGATAAGCATGCTAGCTATGGAAAAGGTAAAAGAAAAATAGGTTATGAGGAACCCTCTTTTCTTGGAGTTAGTTAAAATTTTGAATGATTTAGTACCTGCAGACAAGAAAGTAGCCAAGATTCAATCAGTTGAAGATGTCGATAGTATTCTAAAAAGATTCAAAGCTCACTTTACAGATCTAGTAGATTATGCTACTAGAATTGCAGAAGATGAATATAAAAAGGAGAGATTTAATGAATTAGTAAATAATTTTACCTTAGACCTAAAATATTTAAAGATTGGGCAATCCATATTGAAAGAGTTGGCAGATAAGGGAAAGAAAGTTATAGCCCACTGCATGGATAGAGTGAAGTTTACCTCTGAACACATCAAGAAGATAGAAGAGGCTGAGATCATGGTGGACACTATTAGAAAATCAGTTGAGACATCTACCCAGGACATGAACATATGTAGCAATGTCTATCAAGGTTAGTTAGACAAAATTGAAAAGGCTAAGTTGGAAATCAACAAGATAAGAGTCAGACAAACTCAATTGAGAAATGCACTTGCACCCTCTCTAGCAGTTCTAAAGGAGAACATCAAATAGATTTATGCCACCATTATGACATATGATATAGGTCCTTAAATGGATTTTATGAAGATGGAGAAATTGACATATGCCCTATGTGCGCATCTTCAAATAGTTGAAGCAATTTAAGTATTCTGGCAGAAAGAGATCCAATCTCTTCAGATTGTGTACCCTGAAGTCTACATGGAATAAGTATCTTGAGACACAATTTTTTGTACACCTTTGTCATTAATGTCAAAGGGGGAGTAATAGAGAATGTGTATATATGGGAGCAGTATATATGATAGACAATTTTTTTTATTAAGTCATTCTGAGAAACTTGGCCACATTCCTTTGTTGCCATAAATGACAAAGGGGGAGATTTTTGGAAAGTTGAATTCCTAAGGATGCATGACTTATTTTGTGTTGTCATTATGGCAAAAAAGTCATATTAAGTTTCTGTCAAAGATAACTTAGAAGAAAAAATGACTAAGTATGGAAAATAGGACAGACAAAGTTATACATCGATCAACACATCAGCACACATGCAAGAGATCAAATCAAAGTATGTGTGCTCAAATATATGTTCTATGACATGTGTACATACTATGTCCAGACACACATAGTACAAAATGATAGTACGAAGAAGTTATATACAGATCAGTAGACCGACAGTCTAGAAGACAAAGCATGAAAGATGACTAGTGTTTTGATCAGCGTGAATTATTTTGTTATGTAATGGCTAAGCACCTTTGATTATATGTTTTAAATGATGTAACTAGTATTTTTGTAAACATGCTTGAGCCAACTTGTTCGGAAGCATTGTGTATTTTGTTTTATGGCCGACTATAGTCTTGTTTTGAGTCGCTCCTATTCGGGTATGAACATATAAGTATGTAATGGAAATTTATGTTACAAGTGTCGATTATGATGTATGAGTAAGATATAGAAGAGTAGTATGATGAAGTCTGTATGATATAAATCTCTTTAAGAGAGTAAGAGCATTAGCGCATACACAGAACTGATCAAATAGCAGTGTCATCACAACAGTTCACTTTTGATATAGTGTATATCAACTTTCAGAAGGTTGTAGCCTTCATCCTATTGGGTAGTGAGCCTAGGTAGTGAGCCATATACCTTTAACAGTGTTTTGTAAAAGACTCCTAAGAAGGTCAAACCTTTAATCAGGTCATTGTACTCACATTGTAAAGACTGCTTCTAACAGGGCAAAGGAACTTTAATAGGTTCATTATACTAGTACAATATTTGTGGGTACTAATTCCCACCAGGGTTTTCCTCTGATCAAGGTTTCCCCATAATCATATCATGTGTTATAATTTCTTATGTTAAGATTCATTGAATTTATGTTTGATTTATATTTAAGTTTCTGAAAAGTAATTAATAGACAAACACTGATTCACCCCGCCCCTCCTCTCAGTGTTTCTAACAGTATTAACTTGCAATATTATTGTATTTTGAATGATGCAAGTTTATGTATTTTTTAAGCATCTTTAAGTGGGGAGTATTACTTATTGCATAGTATATGAGTTGTATTTCCTCAAAAGTTTCCACATAAGTTGGTTAAGTGTCAATATTTTTAAACCTCGTAACCTATTAATGACAAGAAGCTGAGAAACTGATGCAGGACCATCTTGGGTTCTTTGGAAATCCTGATCAACCAAAAATTTGTTTTCTTTAGTTCAGTAGCTTGTTTGAGGCTGCTTGATAAAGTTCTTGGTAAGTACTTTGCTCAGTGCTTGGGCTCGGTTACTTTTATCTTTCTTTACTGACGAGTCTCGGTGAATGTTGGCGGCTTGATGGGTTTTCATCATGTTGTTTATGTTACTCGATTGGCTTCTCACCGAGTTGTGTTTTTGAAGTTAGATCTTCTAGCCAAATTCCACATTTAATTTCCATAGTGTAGTTAATATTGTAATCTCTCATTGGGATGTGTGTGGACCTAAATATAGGTCTTTTTTCTTTCCTATATTGGATCTTTGGGATCTGAGTGTCAACCTCTTTGGTGGACTCTTGTATATATTTGGTTTTCTGTTCTTAGATTAGAATATATAAGAAAAGGGGAGAATCAATTTGGAATAGAAGATTAGGTGTTAGCAGATTTGGATTGCAGGTATGTGACCTTGCATGTATGAAGATTATTTTGACAAATATCTAAATTTATATAGCCAAAAATGGGAAGGCCTTACAGCCCGACATGTATTATGTTTGATAAAATAAAATAAACTTATGTTGTTTCTTCTCTCCCTTTCTTTGTTGTTGCTTCCGAGTTGTTCTGCAAGTTGGTTTGGATAGTTTGGAGTGCATTGGGTGTTGGTTTTCCTACCCTCATCGTGTTAGGTGATATCAAAGTGAAGGTGAGAACTAGGTTCCTTCTTGTAAGACCTAACCTAAGTTGGTTGATATTGTTGTGGGGTATCAGTTTGTGACCTGACCAGTAATTGAAGAGGGTTTCCAGATGGTTCATGGGAGAGGAAATGAAGATCTAGGTCTAGCTAATATGGTAAGACATATGGCTACAAGATTGGAAGCTGTTGAGATTTCCCAACATAGAGGAAGACATATTGAAGATGATAGTGATGATGAATTTGAAGAAGTACAAGGAAAAGTTGCACCTACACCTGTGATGGATCAGGAAGAAGAGAGATTCTTGTGAGCATTAACATGTTTGAATTCCACACCTTAGTTTAATCCTCATGAGTACATTAGAAAGTTAGATTCTGATGAGTTGAGAGACTGGATACTGAGATGGAAAAATAATTTGAGTATGAGAATGTATCAAAGGAGAAAAAGGTAAAGGTTGCAAGTACAAAGTTGAAAAGCCATGCATCCTTTTTGTGGGAGCATTTGAAATTGGATCTAAAGAAGAAGGGTAAAGAAAAAATCAAGGTATGGGATAAGATGATAAAAAAATTAAAAGGAAAGTTTGTACCCTATGATTATTAGATTAACCTAGTAAGGAGAATACAAAGTTTGAAGTAGAAAGATAGCTCGATAAAAGATTAAACTGAGGATTTCTACATTTTAGACATCAGATCGGGACATGTTGAAGATGAAGTGGAAAGAATAGAAAAGTATCAGAATGGGTTAAGAATTTATATACAAGATGAGATCATCTTGGTGAATATGAAAAGAATTGAAGAAGCATATCATCTTTCCCTAAAAGATAAGGAGAAATTAAACAAAGGATATGAACAAAGGCAAAGAGGAAGAGGTGGTAGATTCCCTAGAGGGAGAGGTAGATCCCATGGTGAGAATAGTAGATCTGAACCAGACAAGACAAATCCAGACACATAACAAGATAAAGGAAAAACCAAATGGAAAGGTGGAAGTTCATTCAAAGGAAGAGGAAACTACTCCCGAGGTGGTTATAGTAGAAGAGGGTTCCAAGGAACTTGTTACAATTGTGGTGAAGGGAATAGATCCTTTGAGTGTACACATGCAAGAAAGAAAGTGAGTAGTAGCAGAAATGCTTTGGTGGAAGAGGAGTCACAAAATGAACCTGAGAAGGAAGGAAATCTAATCATTAGAATGACACCATGGAGAGAGAAGGATAAACAAGATCATGTAAGTAAAAAAATTTTCAAGACCAGATGCAGAGTTGTAGACAAAGTTAGGAAAGTATTGGTTGATAGTGGAAGCTTGGAGAATCTAGCATCTAAGGAAATGGTCACAAAGTTGTAGTTGGAAAGAATGAAACACCCAAAGCCATATCAGATTTCATGGATCAAGGATGAACATACATTAATGGTGAGTGAAAAAAAATTTGTGAATCTGAAAATTGGGAAGTATTATGATGAGGTGTTGTGTGATATTATAGCAATGGATTTTTTCCATATTTTATTGTGTAGACCTTGGCAATATGATAGACATATTATATGAGATTAAAGATTGAATAGATATACTATTTGGGTTAATGGTAAGAAGAAATTTTTTTTACCTTTGGTTGAAGATTTAGTTGGTGAGATATTATACATCTGTGAAATTTTGTTTGATGGAAGGTAGATATTTTGTTAAGTATTTGAAAAGAAAGTATATTTGTTATTCTTTGATTCCTAACAAACTAAGTAAGAATACAGAAGATAATGTTCCTGTAGAAGTTGAGAAATTGCTTACCAAGTACAAGGAGATAATTTCAGATAATGTACCTGATGGTTTTCTACCAGTGAGAGATATTAGTCATTGTATGGATTTGATTCTTGGAGCTATTTTACCAAACAAGGCACCGCACCGATTGACACCGACCGATAATGAAGAACTTAACCGATAGGTTGATGAGTTGTTGAATAAGGGTTTAAATAGAGAAAAAAATGAATCCATTTGTAGTACCAGTTGTATTGGAACCAAAGAAGAATGGAGAATGGTGAGTGTGCACTAATTCAAGAGAAATCAATAAGATCACATTTAAATATAGGTTTCTATACCAAGGATGGATGATATAATGGATTGTTTGAGTGGAGCAAAATATTTTACCAAAATTGATTTGAAGAGTGGGTATCATCATATCACTATCAGAGAAGGTGATGAATGAAATACTTCTTTCAAGACAAAAGAAGGTTGTATGAGTGGTTGGTTAGGCCTTTTGGTTTAACTAATGCACCAAGTACATTTATGAGGTTAATGAATGAGTTTTTGAAGAAATTATTGAATAAATGTGTGATTGTATACTTGTATGATATTCTAACATTTAGTAAGACTAGAGAAGAGAATTTGATGCATATAAGACAAGTATTAGAGAGATTGAAAGATGAAAAGTTGCTGATAAATTTGAAAAAAAGTGTTACTTCATGAAAGAAGACCTTGTGTATTTAGGTTGTGTGATTTTGGCTGATGGTTTGAAGATGGATCCGAAGAAGGTTGAAAATATACTTAGTTGTCCTACACCTAAGAATTTCAGTGAGGTAAGATCATTTCATGGGTTAGATAGGTTTTATAGAAATTTTATCAGCAATTTTAGTTCTATTTGTAATGCTATGACTGAGACAATGAGAGGAGACAAAAGAGAATTGAAATGGACACATGGAGCTGAAAAGAGTTTTGAGACTTTGAAGCAGAAGGTTGTTCAATTTCCTAGATTAACCTTACATGATTTCAATAAGGTATTTCAAGTTGAATTTCATACAAGTGGAAGTGTAATAGGAGCTGTATTGCCTCAAGAAGGTAAACATGCTCATTTCTTTAGTGAAAATTTAAATGATGAAAAATGGAAATATTCTATTTTTGATCAATAACTATATGCTATTGTTCAAGCTCTGAAGAAATAGAGACATTATTTGATGCCGAATGAATTTGTGTTGTATATTGATCATAAAGCTTTACAGTATTTGGGTAGTCAGAATAAGTTGAATCAGAGACATGCGAAATGGGTAGAGTATTTTTACAATTTCACATTTGTGATAAAGCATAAGAGAGGAGTTTTTAAGTGAGTTACTGATGCATTGAGTAGAAGAAGATCTTTGTTGATTGAAATGAGAATTGAGGTTCTTGGTTTTGATGACATGAAGCATTTGTATAAAAATGATCCTGATTTTTCTGAGCAGTAGAGAGTGTGCAGAGCACCTATTCCAAATCAATGAAGTATGTATGAAGACTATTTCATTCAAGAAGATATATTGTTAAAAGGTTTTTAGCTGTGCATACCAAGAGGATCAATGAGAACAAATTTGATAAAGGAAAAACATAGTAGTGGTTTGGCTTGACACTTTGGTATTGATAAAACATTAAGTTTTCTTAAGGAAAGGTATTTTTGGCCTCATTTTTATAAAGATGTTCATAAATTTGTCAAAAGTTGTGGTGTTTATCAAATTTCAAAAGGATTAAGTCAAAATACTAGATTATATACATCAATTTATATTCCTGAGAAACCTTGGAGTGATATCAGCATGGATTTTTTTCTTGTCTTACTGAGGATAGAAAGAGGTAAGGATTTAATATTTGTTGTTGTGGATAGATTCTCTAAGATGACATATTGCATGCCATGTAAGAAAAAATGATATGCAGTACATATAGTAGATCTTTTATTTAAGGAGATTGTCAAATTAGATGGATTACTGAGGAATATCATCTCTGACTAAGACAGTAAGTTTGTCAGCTATTTTTGGAAAATAGTTTGGAAGAAGTTGGACACCGAGTTGAAGTATAGTTCTACATTTTCCCCACATACTGATGGACAAACAAAGTTTGTAAACTAAATTTTGGGTAACTTGTTGAGATGCTTAGTTGGAGACACACTGAGTAATTAGGATGTGATATTGTCACAATAATAGTTTGCATATAACAGTTCAGTAAATAGAAGTACTGGAAAACACCTTTTGAGATTTCTAATGGCACACAATAAAGAGGTATATCAAACTTGAGAGATATTGCTAGAGAAGAAAAGAGAAGTGATGAAGGAGATAAAATTTTTGAGTTTATCAAGAAATTGCATGAGGAAGTGAAACATAAGTTGAAGAAAAGTAATCATAAATATAAGGATAGTGCAGTTAGATCAAGGAGAAAAAACTTTTGAAGTTGTTGATGGAGTTATTGTTCATCTGAAGAAAGGCATATTTTCTTTTGGAACATATGGTAAATTGAAAAATGAAGAAATTTGGTCCTTGCAAAATATTGAGAAGATTTGACATTGGAAATTCATATGAAGTAGAAGTACCCGATGACATTGATATATGAACTATATTCAAATTTTTCAGACTTGTATGAGTATCATGAGCCTGATGAAGAAGTGGCAATACCGAGTGATTATCCTAATAAATAGATATAGGAAGTTGAGAATATTTTTAAATAGAGAGTTGGCAGAAGTACAAGAGGAAGGGATTACATGGAATATCTGGTAAAATGAAATTACAGACTGAGTGAGGACTCATCTTGGATTTCTCAATTTGAGTTGAATTCAATTTAGGTTGTGCCTAACTCGTGATTTGGAGAATCATTTCTTTTAAACCCAGGTGTCTGATGCAGGAGCATCTTGGGTTCTTTGGAAATCCTAATCAACCAAAAATATTTTTTCTTTAGCTTGGTAGCTTGTTGGAGGCTTCTCGATAAAGTTCTTTGTAACTACTTTTTTTGGTGCTTGGGCTAGTTTACTTCTATCTTTCTTTACCAATGGGTCTAGGTTAATTTTGGCTTCTTAGTGGGTTTTCAGCGAGTTGTTTATGTTACTCATTGGCTTCTTACTGATTTGTTTTTGATGATCGGTTGAATTCTTATCGATTTTTGTTTTTGAATTTGGATCTTTTGGCTGACTTCCGCATTTAATTTCCATAGCGTAGTTAATGTTGTGATCTCTCGTTGGGATGTGTGTGGACCTAAAGCTAGGTCTTTGTTGTTTCCTATGGTTGATCTTTAGGATCTGAGTGTCGACCTCTTTGTTGGACTCTTGTATATATTTGATTTTTTGTTCTTTTATTAGAAGAGAAAAGAAAAGGGGAATATCAATTTGGAATAGAAGATTAGGTGATAGCAATTTTGGATCGCAGGTCTATGACCTTGCATGTATGAATATTATTCTATCAAATATTTGAATGTATATGGAAAAAAATAGGAAGGCCTTATAGCCCAACATGTATGATCTTTGTTGAAATAAAATAAAACTCTCTTATTTCTTCTCTCCCTTTCTGTGTTGTTACTTCCAAGTTATTCTGCAAGATAGTTTGGATAGATGGGAGCTGCTTGGGCCCTTGTTTTCCTACCCTCCTGGTGTCAGAAACCTTCTCCTAAAACACTGATATGGATGTTGTTTAGTCATCAAACCAATGTCATATGACTGGAACTTGTCTACTTTTTTAGGACTCCCTTGTGATCAAAGCTTCATTCTAGTTACATCACCTTTTGTGTATCATGTAGTAGTTTAGATTTCTCTGAGTTCAATTTTTCCCTTCTACATCTTCACCCTATTTTCCCATAAAATTTTCCCTTTTTGTTCAAAGATCTACATAGGTGAAATGTCAAACAAGAACCAAGCTAGAATCCAGAGATTAACTCCATCCATAAGAAAGCCCACCATGTAGGATTTTTTCCATGTTTTCCTTAAATCCTCAAGGCTTAATGAAAGATTGAGGAGGGTGAAACTACATTGCCTCAAAATTTTGGGCATGCCCGGTGGGACACAAGTCAGAATATTTCAAAGATTATTTCTATTTTTGATATGATAGTAGCAAGTTACTTTCCTAAAAGAGATTAAATTCTGCTCATTTGCAACTATGAGTAAGCATCAACAAGTTTCACAAGATAGAGCATTGATATGATCAAACCTCAGTTTAATGTCTCATTTCTAGCCTTCACATAAATAGAGATGTCAAATTATTATGGAAAATCAGAATAACCAGCACCATATCATGAAAATAATGTTCAAGGGGCTAATTATCAGCCATATCAATATGCCCCAAATCAATATGTTCCTTCCCAATTTCCTGGTAAATCTCAAGATCCTCAAGTAATCCAAGAGCTTCAAAAAAGGAAAGATAATATGCAAATTATGTTGCATGATTCCACCAAGAAGGTTGATAATTTCAAAATAGAGTGTGAGATGTAGTCATAGCTATAAGAATGATGTTATCATGCCTATCTTCAAGAGAAAGAAGAGTTGGTTCATTGGGCCCATTTTCATAAGAAGGAGATGGAAGCAAACTGCAAGGAATTTGGATTTCTTTGCAAAAATGTTGGCTGAAGAACACAAAAATAATGGAGCAAAGCTTGCAGGACAATTGAAGGCCCAAGAACAAAAGCATGAGGAAGAGTTAAGAACTATGAAGGAAGAGGTAATTAATATTTTTTTTCCTACATTTCAGAATGTATAAACTCAATCAAATTTTTCTCCTCAAATAGACAAGCTTGTACCTATTAAAAAAGATTTCCTATCTGCTACCTTCCCTCATCCTTTTTTTGAACTATTAATTCCTATCTTTAAGTCAATATGCTTTATGAAAGATACTCTTGTTCATGAGAAATTTCATCCCACTTTTTTTTCAAGAAGACCCCCAAATAATGTGAGTCAACATGGAAGGTTCTAATGACTCTCAAGAAGACTATTTTATGGAAGATACTCAAAGTGTTTCATTTCCAAGTTGTGTAGATCCTCTCACAAGGTAGCATTTCTATGTTGAAGTATTGAATACCTCTAACAAGGCCACTCCTCATAGGTTGATTAAATCCTTTAATAAGGTCACACCTAACAGTGTGTTTTTGTAACCTTTAACAAGGTTGGATCCTAATAGGGCTCACTTTAGAAGAGTGAAAAATAGTAACTAGTTACATTGGTGGTTTTTCCCATATTGGGTTTCCACATTAAATCTTGGTGTCACCTGTATATATGTTTTTTTTTTTATGCTTTATGTTTCTACACTTAATCACTAAAGTATAATTGCATTGGATATTATAAAGATTGAATTGACACTCAAGTTACAAAAGAATATCTTAATTGACTGAGTAACAATGTTAAAGTATTTAAGACATCAAAGGGACAAGGGATTTGTTTTGAAGTAATTGATTCACCCCTCCCTTCTCAATTACTTATCTCATTTCCAACAATTGGTATTAGAGCTTCAAGTGCTTTAAGATAAGGTTTCAAGACCTAAGTTAAAGATTAGAGATGTCTTATAGAATGGAGATCCTAAAGCTAAACAAAGACAACTTCCTAGCATGGCAAGAGCTGATGAAGCTAAATCTATCTACTATCGGAGATGTTTGTTTGCAATTTTTGGAAAGAAAATATGTGGAACCAACAGGGACTATGACTGTGGAAAATATGATGGAATAGAAGCTTCATAATATAATGATGATTGATAAATCATATTCACTCAGCTACTCAAAATTTGATGAAGTTAGGGACTGCCCTATAGCCTATGATATGTGGAAGAAATTATAGGACATTCATGGAGGAGATGCAAATGTAAAGAGAGCCAAAGCAGAAAGTCTAAGAGGACAATTTGACCAGATGAAAATGAAAGAAGGAGAAGACATTACAAGATATAGTGAAATAATCAAGAAGATTGTGAGTGCCATCAGAGTTGCAGGTGGAATAATTGAAGATACAACAGTGGTTAGCAAGGTAATAAGAACTTTACTTCCTATCTATGTTATTAGAGTTTTGGATATTCAAGAGATGAGGTGCAATAAGGATATAACTCTAGATATAATAGTGGGAAGGCTTACAACTTTTGAGCTCGAAAACTTTGAGAATTACTCTCCTATCTCTAGCAATCTTGAGTCTACATTCAAAGCTAAATTAAACCTTGGTAAGAAGGATAAATACTCAAAAGGGAAGCAGATTGAAAGTGACAGTGAATTTGATGAGGAGGATCTTGACATCATTGAAGCATTACTTGCAAGAAGAGCCACAAAAGGAATTTACAAAGGAAAAATACCATTGATTTTTTTTTCATGTAATGAGGTTGGTCACATTGTTGTAAAGTGTCCAAACAAAGAAGGCAAAGATGAGAAAAAGTTCAATAAATTCAAAGACAAGAAATATTGCAAGAACTAAAAAAGCTACAAGGATAAAGGTAATAACTCTTGTTATATCGCTAAAGATTTTGACAGTGATGAAGAAGTAGATGAAATAGTTTATATTCCTATTAAGGATGAGTCAAATGAAGAAGATGAAAAGATAGAACTTTTCTCACACATCACTAAAAATGACACATGGATAATTGATAGTGGTTTTTCTCATCACATGACTAGTGATAAGATAAAATTTGAACATCTTTAACACTATGATGGTGGGAGTGTCAGTTTTGGGAATGATGAACCTTTACCTGTAAGAGGAAAAGGTTGCGTTAATCTGATAGAAGGAATCAAATGTGATAATTCTTATTCGGTAGAAGGATTGAGGAGAAATATACTTAGTGTAGCATGACTGGACAACATTGGCTTCATGGGTAGAATTCATGAATGGTAAGGCCAAACTCCTGGATGGTAAAGGGAACCTAGTTGGAACTGGAAGGAAAATAAAAGGTAATATATTCTATCTTGAGCTCATTGAAGGTTCATGCTTTATTGCACAAGTAGAAGAAAGATGGTTATGGCATAAAAGGTTGTGTCATGTAAATTTTGATAATATAGTAAAAATAAGCAAGAACAAGAGAGTCAAAGGAATTCCTATTTTGAAGAAACCCAAGTTAGCAATATGCAAACAATGTCAAATTGGAAAGATCAGAAAGACAAGTTTCAAAAGAACGAATTACAATATTGATGAAGTCTTGGAATTGGTACATACTAACCTTTGTGGATCAATTGGAACAACAAGCTATACTAGAGATAATTATTTTATTCTATTTTTTGATGATCATTCCAGAATGATGACTATCATGTTTCTCAAAGAGAAATCATAAGCTTTTTAGAAATTCAAATAGTATCTTGCAAGAGCTAAAAAGAAATAGGAAAGAAACTAAAATTCCTAAGATCTAACAGAGGAGGAGAATTCATTTCTAATGAGTTCAATGAATTTTGTAATGAGAGAGGAATCAAAAGATAGGTATCTTCCCCTAGTACACCATAGCAAAATGGAATAGCAAAAAGAAGAAACAAATGCATTATAGATTGTGCTAGAACCCTAATGATTGAAATCAATGTTTCTACCAAATACTAGAAGAAGGCCATCAGCACTACAGTGTTCACCTTGAACTGAGTCCAACTAAAGAAAGGTAGTAACCAGACACCTTTTGAATTATTGTATGGCTACAAACCTAATGCTCATTATTTCAAAGTATTTGGAAGTAGATGCTACATCTTGAAGGAAGAAAGAAATGGAAAACTAGATGCATAAAGTGATGAAGTAATATTCCTAGGTTACTCATGTAAAAGAAAAGAATACAAATGTCTGAATCTTACTACTCATAAATTCATAGAAAGTGTACATGTCAAGATTGATGAGTTTGTAGAAAAATGTGAAGAGAAGAGTAGTAATGAGCCTAAAGATTATAGGAACTTTGTGTATCATGAACCTAATACAATACCTATGACTTGAGGAATGGTGATTGGACAACAGAACTGTCAACCACTAAATATACTAGCACAAACTATGCAACCCGAGCTGCTAGTAGAACAGACCGAGTCACAAATAGAAGGACCCGAGTCACAGATAGAAGGAACTGAGTCTTAGACAGAGGAGCATAAGTATTAGATAGTGGAACCTGAGCATCAGATAGAAGCACAAGAAAGAATGTTTGAGAATGACAGACCTAGTGGATCAAGTCCATAATCTAGACTGAAGGATCCAGTACTTTCAAAATATGTTAGAAGGCATCATGAACATGAGAAAATAATTGGAGATCAGACAGAAGGTGTAATGACAAGGAACAAACTCAAAGATACATGTTTACTAAGTGAATTTGAACCTAGAACTGTTAAAGATGCATTAAATGATGAAAGTTGGATAGAGGCAATGAATGAAGAAATTATGCAGATTGAGAAGAACAAAACTTGGACTCTTGTACCTAGGCCAAAGGACAAGAATGTGATTGGAACCAAGTGGTATTTTAGAAATAAGATGAATGAAAATGGTAAAGTTTCTAGAAATAAGGCCAGACTAGTTTGTAAAAGATATGCTCAAGAAGAGGGTATTGACTATGGAGAAACTTTTTCTCCTATTGAAAGACTTTAAGGATTCAAAACTCTTCTCGCATATGCTGCACATAAAGGATACAAAGTATATCAAATGGATATAAAATCTGCATTTTTGAATGGAATCCTAGAAGAAGAATTCTACATTGAACAACCTAAAGGATTTTTTGATCCTAGCAGAAGGAACATGGTTTCCAAGCTACACAAAGCATTGTATGGACTGAAGTAGGCACCCAGAGCATGGTATGAAAGACTGCATAACTATCTAGTAAGTATTATATTTTAGAGAACTAATGATAATAATATATTGTACATCAAAGAAGGACCACATAACAAAATATTGTTAGCAGAGATATTTGTTGATGACATATTGTTTATTGGTTATGATGACCTATGCAAAGCATTCTTTGTAGCTATGAGTAAAGAATTTGGGATATCTATGTTCAATGAGATCAAATTCTTTGTTGGATTACAAGTACATCAAATGAAGGATGGTATATACATTACTCAATAAAAATATATGAAGGAGATACTTAAGAAATTTGGTATGGAAGATTCCAAACCTGTTGGAACATCCATGTGTACTAGAAAGAAATTGTCTAAAGATGATGATTCAAAAGAGGTACATGAGATTAACTACATATCCATGATTGGAAAATTGGAATATGTTGTTCACACCAGACCTGATATTACATTGGCAGTCGGTATTGTTGCAAGATTCCAAACCTATTGGATTACAAGTACATCAAATGAAGGATAGTATATACATTGCTCAATAAAAATATATCAAGGAGATACTTAAGAAATTTGGTATGGAAGATTCCAAACCTATTGGAACACCCATGTGTACTGGAAAGAAATTGTCTAAAGATGATGATTCAAAAGAGGTACATGAGATTAACTACATATCCATGATTGGAAAATTTGAATATGTTGTTCACACCAGACGTGATATTGCATTGGCAGTTGGTATTGTTGCAATATTTTCAGCCAATCCCAGACACAATCACCTAATGTCAATCAAAAGAATTCTCAGATATCTGAAGGGTACTAAAGACTATGGTTTATGGTATAAGAAAGGTGGAAGCTTTGATGTAAAGGAATTTATTGATGTTGATTGGGCTAGAAGTATCGATGAAAGGAAAAGAACTAGTGGTGGAGCTTTCTTTCTTGGAAAAGGTTAGTGTCTTGGACTAGAAAGAAATAGAATTGTATTTTTAGTGTACATCAAAGGCAAAATATGTTGTTGCAGCACTGAACTGTTCAAACATCATATGGATCAATCAGTTGTTGTTAGGAATGAAGGAGGAAGTAAAAGAACTAGTTATTATCTACTGTGAAAACACTAGTGCCATTAATATTTCAAAGAATCCTGTGATGCACACCAAAACCAAACATATAGAAATAAAGTATCATTTTTTGAGGGAATTGGTACAGAATAAAGAAGTAAGGTTGGAATATGTGAATACCAAAGAAAAAGTGGCAGGCATATTCACCAAACCTTTACCTAAGCATGCATTCTTGTATCATCGAGGAAAGCTAGGTGCTTCCCCTAACTGAATCTCACTAAAATATAGTTTAGTGATGCATCAACCCAAGTGACAATGAAGATTAATAAGTTGATGTAGGTACATCAGAGCACATTGCAGATGAATTAGTACATTTTGTTGCATTACAATTACAAAGTGAAATAGTATTGACTATTTTTATTGAGTATTTGTGGAGATGAAGTCTTTGGCATTTGTTGTCAAAGAGGGAGAGTTCTCTATAATACATAAGAATAAGATAAAAGAGGGAGAGTCTTCTATAGAACAATAATACATAAGAATAAGAGGTAGAGTTAACTATAATACAGAAGATAATACAGTAAGAGGGAGATTTTGATATCAGGGGGAGTTTTTTGGATGAGAATCAGAATGAAGCTAAGGACATTAAATAAAATTTTATGTTCCTCTACAATTCTTTTTATTATGACATGTTGTGTTGCCATCAATGCCAAAGAGGGAGATTGTTGAAGACAATTATTCAATTGTGTATTGTCATTGATGTTACACATGTATATACAGTTATGTAGTGATGTTACACAGATGTCTACATTCAGATCAAGCATAGTTGGTCAATAGAATGAGTTATTTTAGTGTTGACCAAGTTTTGTTGGGTATTGAAGAATTTCAGTGTTGACCGAGTCACTCGGGCATTTCAGTCATGGTCAGGCATTCAGTTTTAGGAGACTAACAATGATTTAAATTTTATAATTAATTGATTATATGAGGCTGACTGAGTTGTGATTTGTTATTTAGAAGTATATTCAAGATGAATCGACAAGGCTCATCATATATATGAAAGGTCAATTTTGGATTGAAAATGTGTAAGAGTGAGAGTGTGTAAATATTTGAAGACAATCAGAAGTGTGGAATTCTATAACATGAAGAGTAAAAGTGAAATCAGATTGGATTTTGATTGATCCTTCAGAGCTACAATAGAATATCTGATTAGCAAGGATCTAGTCATGATCAGAACAGAGGTCTAAATTAGAAAAGACAATTTCTTACACATATAGGTCAATTCATTGTTACTTTCTAGAAATTGTAGCAGTAATCTCAAATCTCTTAACAGAGTAGAATTAACAGTCTTTTTGTAAATCCTCTCACAAGGTAGTATTTTTATGTTGAAGTGTTGAAGACCTCTAACAAGGCCACTCCTCACAGGGGGATTAAATCCTTTAATAGGGTCACACCTAACTGTGTGTTATTGAAAACTTTAACAGGGTTGGCTCCTAACACGGCTCACTTCAGAAGAGTAAAAAATAGTAACTAGTTACATTGGTGTTTTTTCCATATTTGGTTTCCACGTTAAACCATGGTGTCACCTATGTATATGTTATTTTTTTCATGCTTTATGTTTCTACACTTAATCAGTAAAGTATAATTGCATTAGATATTATAAAGACTTCTTTGACACCCAACTTACAGAAGAATATCTTAATTAACCAAGTAATAGTGTTAAAGTATTTAAGACATATAAGAGACAAGGGATTTTTTTTAAGTAACTAATTCACCCCTCCCCTCTCAGTTACTTATCTCATTTCCAATAGGTAGAACTTCTCAGATAGTTTTTTTATTATTTTTCTCTTTAATGGTTGGGAAGCTTTTGGTTGTAATGGATCAAAGTCTACTTCTTTATTGTTTTTGTAATGCTTTAATGTTGTGATGTTGTTTCTGGGTTTAGGGCCCTTTCCCTACCATCTTAATAAAAAAAAATTTCTTTCCAATTATTCTAAATAATTTTATTGTAGGAACATGACCATACAAAAGTTCATAGGGTATCTTATTATTTTCTTTCATGATTTGAACTTGGCTCAATGTATAGACTGTAGTGCTAACCGCTTCTCTCCAATAGATTTGTGGTACATCTCTTTCAATAAGCATAGTCCTTTAAATTTCTAGGATAGTTCTATTTCTTCTCTCTACAATGTCATTTTTTTGTGAGGTTCACAGAGCAGACATTTGTCTCTTTATTCAACGTTCTTCACAAAAGGTGTTAAACTAAGTAGATGTAAACTCTCTACCTCTGTCCAATCTCAAACATTTCAACTTCAGACATGTCTTAGACTCAACCATACCTTTGAGAATATTGAATTTGTCAAAGGCTTCAGATCTCTCCTCACAAAATTTAACCCACATCATTCTATAATAATCAGCAATGAATAAAATGAAATACATGTCCCCATAATAGATTCTAGTTATTATAGGACCTCACAATTCACTATGAATAAAATCTAACAATCCACTAGAAGAATAGTTCTTGCTCTTGAAAGTAAATTTAGTTAGCTTACCTAATTGATATTACTTACAAATTGCATTAGAAGCCTTTAAAAATTTAGGTAGATCTCTAACTACCCTTATAGTGCTTATCTTCACAATGTTATCATAGATTACATGACAAAATATATCATGACAACTAAATATCATCAATATTAGAAATTAGACATCTATTCTCTGAATTATTCAAGCTAAATGAAATACCTTTAGTCTTTCTTCCTGATGCAATCTCAATTCTAGAGCTTCTAATAATCTTGCACATTTCATCCTTGAATTATAAATTGTAACCTTCAAACTTTCTTTATTCTTCCTCTTTTTCTTCCAATTACCAGGCATATCTTGATACATACTTAGATGAACTTTCTCCAAGTTCATAAATTTTCTTATCCTTAGAAATAGTATCTTTAAATGGATATTCAACTTTAGGAAAACTATCTCAAAATTTTATTATTTCAAAAGTAGATAGCTCACCAATTAATGTGTCTCTTGTATAGGTGCTACAGTCTTTATTTCTTTAATAGAAACAACTTTGTGAATGTAAGTAGGAGGTAAGGATCTTAGAAAAAATTTCATCTTTATCCAATGTTCCGTTGGTGCATATAATTACAAAAACAAGTTCAATGACCTTTTGTACATAGGAAGTAATGTTTTAATCTTTGCTCATTTTCAATACTTCATATTTTCCTTTCAAACTTTAGATCTTGGATTGCTTCACACATGCATCTCCTCGATGTAATATCTCTTGTTTTATCCATATCTGATTTGTAGTGTCTAGCTCTATGACATTTTTTATATACTAAAGCTTATAAGGAACTAAACAAGGCTTCTTTCTCTCTTATATTATACTCAAATTGTTTCTTCTCATGAGGAGTCATAGTAGAAAGATCAGAAGGAGGCATGTAAGACTATTTTATGAATTCCAAATATTCTTATTTGATGAATCTCAAGTTTTTAATCATATGGCCCTTGAATATAGCATAATTAGTACCTTTAAATCTCAGACATTCCTTCTTAAAGACTACCTTCGCAGATCTCCTCAAGCGGTCAAGCTTCCAAAAGAGTATTTAGCTCTGATACCAATGTTTAGAATTAAGGAAACACACACAACTGAGAGGGGGGGTGAAATAATTGTGTCCCAAAATACCATCTTATAAACTTAATATTATATATGAATGATGAACATAAATAAAAAATCACAACACATTAATCAACACATAACAGGAAGATTTTTTTATGTGGAAAGTCGGTTAAGGGAAAAAAACACAGTGGTGATCATGTTAGAGTATTATTGCTTTATGCTTATTAATTAAATCATATTGATTATATTGATTTAATTATATAAGTTCCTATTACTCTAGTTACTTAATCTTCTCTTAGGTGCATTAATAATTAATAATGTGCAACCTAGTTTTTTCCTTTAGGGTTTTTAGCTCACCTTTTATAAGGTTAAGCTTTTTACTTTTTCTTCAATTGAGCATAATACATTTTTGAGCTCTGACATTTTAGAGAACAAGAGTTTTTGCCTTTTCCATATTGTTGCTTCATTCTTTGTGATAGGTTCATTGCATGCAGCTGGATCCTTGAGTTGAATATGATATTTCATCAGTTTCTACATGGTATCAGAGCTATTCTGCTGCAGCTTGTTCGAAGTTTGCTGAAGCTGTGGATCAAGCCCTTTCTTACTAGGGTTTTTCTATCTCTTTGAAGGAGGTGCCATTTTCTAAAGTCATTTGAGCAAAAATGGACTCCACCATTGTGTTCAGAAGGCCCAGGAGAGTCAAAATACATATAAAGTTTGACTATTTTGGCTACTGTGACCACAAGCAAAAAATTTTGGCCAACTAGGGTCGTACAAGCTCGAAAATCGAGACAACACTCGAAAAAAACTAAATTAAGAAAGCACCTTTTTACACCCAAATAGGCACTGCCAGTGTGCGCCACCGCTGGCCAGCGCGCTGCCCTGCGGCCATTGCACCGCCACCCGGGCCCGCCGCCACCGCCTGGCCGTTCGACCACCACCCGGCAGCCACCGACCCACCACCCGCTCCCCACAGGGCAGCCATCGCCTCTGGCATCACCGCTCAGCTACCACCGGCCTGCCACCCCTGTGTAGAGCTAACGTCACCTGTGACGTCAGTGGCCAGAAAATCTTTTTTGGCAGGTTTTTTAAAATTTTTCGGTGACTTTTTTTTCCCGGCGATCAAAATTTTTTTTTTGGCATACTTTTGACGACCGTCAAATTTAACTCCAGAGACTAGTGACATGGGTTTGAACGTCAATTTTTTTGCCAGGACTGTGTTTTTCTAGTGAGCTTGCATTTTGGGGGTACCTGTGGGTTTTTGGCCATATCTTGGGCATACGGTGTCCTTTTTCAGAAAATGAAATATTGTCGAAAAGGTGTTTCCAAGCCCATCGCATTGGTGCAGGTCTCATTTCCTAATTTTTCCTTTTGCTTACCATTTTTGTAGTCAAAGACACACCTTCTTGTGTGCTCTTATTCTGCTTCTAGAACTCAGGTTTTTTTCTCGTTTCTTATACTTTTGTAGTAATTTTTGGTGTACGGGGGATAGTATTATACATTATGGGGGGGTGCATTTTAATTTTTGCAATTTCTCT
>MU228107.1:952487-1003412 GCA_018584345.1 Thuja plicata
ATTCACTTTCGAACACCTATTGTCGCAAAACTATTAGGAATTTGAAGATGATTTAAAAGAATCTTTTAAAATTTTCTTTCTTGTTTCTAAATATATTTAAAAATAAATAAATTAAAATTCATTTAAGTTCATTTTTCCTTCTCCTTCAAAAAGTGGTTTGTGTGAAAAAACTATGTTTTTAAGGAGTGACTGTCACTTGGATTAGCATAACTTTTTTTTCAAGATTATATTTGTAACTTAAATATATAAAGTATGCAATTGGTTACATTCATTTTGGGTCAATATTTCATAGTTTATTAAGTTCTAAAGTGACAGTAGCTGTAATTTAGACATAAGGTCACTTGGATACCTCTAACTTGATCTATATATATCGAAATTCATTTATTTTTTTATAGAAAGGTAACAAAAATATTTTTTTCCTACATAATTTTCATAATTTTTTTTTGTAATTTACTATTTTTCCCAAAGCCTTGAAGAGACAAGTTGTTGAATGACCAAGCACCCTATCTTTAGTTAAAGTAATATTTTAAATTAACAGTGAACTCAATATGTATTAAAATTATATACATTAGAAATCTTTCTGCAAATATCATCATTTGACATCATGTGTTTCACAAAAGCATCGTTTTTGGTCCTTGTCCTAGGCCTTGAAAGGCCATTTTTTTGGAGTTTTTTTTTTTTTTTTTGAGGGCAAAATTTTAATTTAGGGGTCTTCGAGCGAAGATCCCCTTCTCTCAATGGTATTTGAGGAGCTTTGTGCGAAGGGGCTTTTGTCGAAGATAGTCATGTGAAAATTTTGACGAGAAACACCCTCCCAAAATTTTACCCAACCTAGTTAACGCGAACTAGGTCGGCTAGTTATGATTTTTTATTTTTTCTTAAAAAATTTGTTTAGAATGGTATAAAAGTAAAGCTTTTTCATTCAATTTTTCACCAAATTGCAATAAGTTAATTCTCATTTTCTGTTATTGATCAATTTTTACATGGGCATTTTTTGGAAGAGGATTGTTATTTCTATTTTTTCAAAGGAATATTTTTTGAGAGGAGAAATATTAGATCAAAGTATTTTTTGAAGAGAATTTTTATTGCCAATCTTTAGGAATACATTTTTTGGAGAGAAGAAATGGGAAACAAGAAGGGAAGAAAAATTAAATCTACTAGAAAAAGGTCACCTGGTACCAAACAAAGAAACTATGAAGCTGCATTGGCATATTGTCATAAAACTAAAGAATGTGAAGGACAAGTTGAAGAAGGAGGGTCAAGTCAAGTAAAAGAAATGCACATTGAAAAAGGGTCAGGATCACTCCCTACGGAAGCTCAAGAAATTGACATTGGAGAAGGGTGAGGATCATGTGCTCCTATTAGTATGGATGAACTAATAAATTTATCTCAAACTATAAAGAGAAAAATTAATTATAGAAACTTAGATCATTTACTTACAATGGATGTGGGGAACTTGAGATCACTGGCTAATGTTCAACCCTTAAGTCTTGCTAAAAAGAGGTTAATGAATATGATAGCAAGAGAAATATTGGCTAAATTTGATAATTTTTAAACACTTGAACAAGCCCAATTTCTTTCACTTGTAATTGTAAAAAAAGATTTGGAAGAGGCATTAAAATTATTGGGTATAAACACAACATCAAAGAAGAGAAAAGTTGTCGACATGCAAACTGATATGATTGAAAATCTTAGGAAAGGTTTCAACCAGGTAGGGAAGTGATCTCAAAGCAAACATAAGACCATTAAAATAAAATTTATGTTGACATCCATTGTAGGTAACACTATGCTCCCAAAAAGACAAATATCTTCAGTTTCATCTCGTATTGGTTTTAGTAGAAAAACAATATCACAATATGTTAATAGGAGAATGATTTTGGCTGATAGCACCTTGGAAGGTAATTGGGAAATCATGTGTAGAGATCTTCATTCTGATAGGATTGATGGAGGAGTCAAGAATTTGGTCACAATATTTTGGAATGATAATAACATCCTTCATCAAATAGTAGAGATGTTATTAGACATAGAATTTTAGCTAATCAATATGAATATCATACGAAAAATTGGTTGGACACAACACAACATAAAATGTATGTGTCATTTTGTAATTCAAATCCTAATATAAATATTGGGAAAACATTGTTTGATAGATTGAAGCCATATTATATTAGGACAATCAAAGTTTTTGAAACTTGTTATCGTTATCATATTGAATTTTATCTCCGCTATTAGGTTTTTCAAAATATTTTAGAAGACACTTATGGTTTTGAAAATGCTCCTCCTACTAGAAAAAGTGAGCTCATCAAATCCATTTTATGTGACAAAAGAGATGATGAAGCTCGAAAAATAAATTGCATAAAAGGAATATGTCAAACATGTGCTGGTTTGACTCTTTTTTCTATGAAAAATGAAAACATTGATGTAACAAAGATGGTAAATTGCAAGAGTTACAAATATCTAAAGAATGAAACAAAATTTGGGAAACAATCCACAAGGTTAGAACATGTTGAAGAGGAGATAAATGTTGGATTATTTATGGACAAATTTAAAAAATTGATTCAACCATATATTCATCATGCTTTTTTTTGCAAAGTGGCAAGCACAAGAATTCCAAACACTCAGAGATAATTTCTCACTTGGAACTACTATATCAGTTGTTGATTTTGTATAAAATTTTTCCTTTGTTCATCAAAAGGCAATGCAATCATAATATTATTTTTCAGACAAAATTACTATTATGGTACACATGTGTTATTGACATGCACAATTAAATTTTTATGGTATTCAAAGAACATTTTAAGTACGATTCATCAAGAAGGAATATCATTTTTATATAATTAATGTTAAAGAGCATGAAATTCATTATGTAGAATACTGCTTCAAGATGTTTTTGCAAATTTGAAAGAAAGAGGCATAAAAAATGATAAACATTATGTTTGGTCAGATGGATGTGTTGCATAATTCAAATCATTCAGACCATTTTATGAACTATGTAGATATCATCATAATGAAAACATACCACATGTTTAGAGTTTCTTTGAGAGTGGACATGGAAAAGGTGAACATAATGGTGCTAGAGCTTGCATCATTCATGCTCTACATTAGTATCAAATGAATTATAAGGGAGATCATATAAAAAATGCACATGATGTTGTTGAATGTTGTAGGACACATCTCACACCAAATGAGGATGACATATCATCATGAATAACTCAACTGGTACCACATAGAAAATTTTGGGGGATAATGGGTATGCACACATTTTTAAATTATTCATGTGTGTATGATATATATATTTATTCATGTATTTAATTTTTTTATGTATTATTTATTCAAATTATATTTATAGAATGTATTATATATGCATTTTTTTAGGTGTAGATAGAAACATTATGCATGGTTGCAAGAGGATAGAAAAGACACAATCTTTGCATTCAGTTATGAGTACAAATTTTCACAATTGGATGTTGAACACTAGGGACTACTCATGCTTTTGTTGTCACTGTATTTATTATAATTATGAGGAATGCATCAATCAAGACCATGGATATGTAGGTGCATGGAATCTAGTTCCACTAGTTGTTACAGTTACATTTGATAGAGATAAAGATGAAAACTTTGATGATGTTCCTTTGATTTCTACTGATTACAATCATATCTCAGGATTGGACAAAATTGGTAAGTATATATTTAACATTATATGGTCCATTGAGATGCATTTATAGATAGATAGATATATCTATAGATTGAAATAAGTAAATTTTAAGATCTCACATGTATATATAAATTTATTGTGCATGATATGTCTTTGCAGTGATTGCTAATTGTGGAAATGTAAAGGAGTTGGTTAATATTTACTACATTGTAATGGAGAGAGGATGAAGTTACCCTAACCTGAAGGAAGTGATGGAATGTTGTTCCCCATAGGTTTGTATTCTTTACATCAATATATTGAACTCATTTTGTAAATTTAAAATTTCAACCTTTTAACAAAGTTCAAATTTAGTTTGTTTAAATTTAAATTGTTAAAATTTGTGACTTGCAGGTTCAATTATTTTAGAGGGAACATATTTCAAGAAAATCAAATTAATTCAACATGGTATTCAATTTTTTTGATTACCAAAGAGGAAATAAGGTGTTCCAATATAGTCACCTAGTAGTTGTCACCTCCATTTGTCTCCATACAGTTAAATCTCAACATGGACGTCGTAAGTGGAGACTAGATAGTGGGGATCATGAGAGAATATTACATGTTCTCCATGAAAGGTCTGAACCACTTGAGTTGGTCTAAAAATTATAATATGTATACCTATTTCATGTGTTATGACCTACTTTATATCTTTAGATTAAATTAACTATAATTTTTTGATATATTTAAACATATGATGGACTATAATTTGTTGATATATGATAAACCTAGTTGATGGTTCAATGGTTTTAATATATAAAATTTTATGTATGCTTTTATAGATATTCTAGTCGACATGTATGGTTTTGTTTGTATGCTTTGATTGTTCAATTATTTTTATAGATTGCATATTAGTTAAAGATCCCATTAAGACATTAGTTTGAACACTATAACATGATGAAATTAGTTAGATTACTTATGACATGTGTTAGTTCTAGAATGATTTAGAATACTTATTGTCCATTAGTTACACGTTTTAACTTATTATTTTTTATGATATTAATTAGATCCACTTAAGACATCCCCTTAAGACCTCCCCTTAAGACATATGTTAGACTAATAATGACATTAGTTAGATTACTTATGTATGCTTTGATTGTTCAATGATTTTTATAAATTGCTTATTAGTTAAAGATCCCCTTAAGACATTAGTTTGAACACTAAAACATGATGAAATTAGTTAGATTACTTATGACATGTGTTAGTGTTAGAAACACTGAGATAGGGGGGGGGGGGGTGAATCAATGTTTGTCTATTAATTAATTTTCAGCAACTTAAACATAAATCAAACATACATTCAATGAAGCTTAACATAAGAACTTATAACACATGATATAATTTTGGAGAAACCTTGATCAAAGGAAAACCCCAATGGGAATTAGTACCCACAAATATTGTACTAGTATAATTAACCTGTTAAAGTTCCTTTGCCCTGTTAGAAGCAGTCTTTACAATATTAGTAAAATGACCTAGTCAAAGGTCTGACCCTGTTAGGAGTCTTTTACAAAACCCTGTTAAACATATATGGCTCACTGCCTAATAGGATTAAGGCTACAACCTTCTGAAAGTTTATATACACTATATCAAAAGTGAACTACTGTGATGAAAGTGTTGTCTGATCAGTTCCGTGTATGCACTGATGCTCTTACTCTCTTAAAGAGCTTTATCTCATATTGACTCCATCATACTGCTCATCTATATCTTACTCATACATCATAATCGACACTTGTAACATAACTTTACATTACATACTTATATGTTCATACTCGAATAGGCACGACTCAAAACAAGACTATAGTCAGCCCTAAAACATAATACACAATGATTTCAAACAAGTCGTCTCAAGCGTGTTTACAAAAATACTAATTAAATCATTACAAACATATAATCAAAGGTTCTTAGTCGTTACATAACAAAATAATTCACGCTGATTAAAACACTAGTTGGCTTTCATGCTCTGTCTTCTGGACTGCTGGTCTACTGATCTGTCTGCAACTTCTCCATACTATCATTCCATACTATGCATGTCTAGATTTAGTATGAACACATGTCATAGAACATATATCTGAGCGCACATACTCTGATTCAATCTCTTGTACGTGTGCTGATGTGTTGATCGTTGAATATCTCTGTCAGCCCTATTTCCATACTTAGTCATTTTATCTTCTAAGTTATCTTTAACAGAAACTTAGTATGACTTTATTGCCATGATGAAAACAAAAAATAATTCATGCATCCTCTAGGAGTCAACTTGCCAACAATCTCCCCCTTTTTCATTTATGGCAACAAAGGAATGTGGCCAAGTTTCTCAAATGACTTAATCACAAAAACTGTATATCATATATACTACTCCCATATATACACATTCTCTATTACTCCCCCTTTGACATTAATGACAAAGGTGTACAAAAAATTGTGATTCTCAAGATACTTATTCCATGTAGACTTCAGGGTACACAATCTGAAGAGATTGGATCTCTTTCTGCCAGAATACTTTCATTGCTTCAACTGTCTGAAGATGCACACATAGGGCATATCTCAGTTTCTCCATCTTCATCAAATCATATGTCACAATGGTGGCATCAATCTGTTTGATGTTCTCATTTAGAACTGCTATAGAGGGTGCAAGTGCATTTCTCATTTAAGTTTGTCTGACTCTTATCTTGTTGATCTCCAAGTTAGCCTTTTCAATTTTGTCTAAATTACCTTGATAGACATTTTTACATATGTTCATGTCCTGGGTAGATGTCTCAACTAATTTTCTGATAGTGTCCACCATGATCTCATCCTCTTCTATCTTCTTGATGTGTTCAGAGGTGAACTTCACTCTGTCCATGCAGTTGGCTATAAGTTTCTTTCCCTTAGCTGCCAACTCTTTCAATATGGATTTCCCAATCTTTAAAGATTTTAGGTCCAAGGTAAAATTCTTTACCAATTCATTCAATCTCTCCTTTTTATATTCATCTTCTACAATTCTATTATCAGAGTCTACTAGATCTGTAAAGTGAACTTTGAAGCTTTTTAGAATACTGTCAACATATTCAACTGATTGAATCTTGGCTACTTTCTTGTCTGTAGGTACTAAATCATTCAGAATGTTAACTAACTCCAAGAAAGAGGGTTCCTCATAACCTATTTTTATTTTGCCTTTTCCATAGCTAGCACGTTGATCTTCATTAAGTCCTCTTCTCCCCACACATCTAGACTTTCTGAATTAGGAGTTAACCTTGACAACAATGAAGTGGATGGTAAATTGGATGGAGTGAATATAGTGTTTAGACTGGTATCCATGCATTCGCTCTTTACTATTTTCTCCATGATTGGTGTCACATTGTCTGGAATATCTTTTCCTTCATTCAAGTCTATTGGATCATTGGAGGGAACTTCATCCTACTGTACAGATGTATCATTAGTGCACATCTCTTCAGTGCTTACAAATGCTTCATCAACTTTGTCCATGTCTTTGTTAGATGTTTTCATGGATATCTTGATATTATCAACCACTATAGTATCTTCTAAGTCTTTTTTTGTGTTAGAAGTTATTGTCACTAAGGGCATTGAAACCTACGGACCTATCATAGGTGCTATTCGAGTCACTGGTTCTGTAACTTGTTTGGGAGGAGATGGAGTTACCTTTGTTGTAGGTGCCATTGATGGATACATGTGTCTATCCATAAACACTTGTGAAAATTCCTTTTCATTTTCTTTACCTATTTTCTCATACTCTTTGTTCATAATCTGTAGATTCCTTATCTTGGTTCTGAGATGAGGCTTCACTAGATCTAATAGAATTTCCTTCTCATCATGTGAGCATATAGGGAGAATATTATCCAATGTTTCTTCTCTTATCCTCATGTCTTCCTCAATTGCATGTATTTTTACGATCTCTAGTATGTTCCATAACTTATCAAGTATCACTGTCTTGAGTTCAAGAACTAACTTCTTAAAGTTAATCATATGAGATATGATCAAAGAATGTATCTCAGTTTTATCAATCTCTTGATACTTGTCATAGAATTTAGCAAGTGTGTCTAGTCTCCCTTCATTTACAATCATGTTCTTCAAGATATTTAGACTAGGTCTAAATCCTACCTCAGGAGGAGCTTTAGTATTTCTTTCTTTGTTCTGTGTGTTCCTTGATGATGGGTAATTTGTGGGCACTTGTTTTCTTCCTCTAGACTTCTTGCTTGGTATAGAAGGTGGAGATGAGTCTAGGTCAATGGTGGTAGAGGGCGCATACGTTCTCTCTACTTTCTTCTTCTTCTAGATCTCATCAGTCTTCTCAATTTCTTTGGCTATCTTGGCTTTTCTAGCTTTGTCAAGATCTTCTTGAGTGACTCCATGAACTTTTAGAATGCTAGATGTAATCTTAGATGGTTTTCTTTTATTATTAGCACTATATAATACATAATCAACTGCATTAGTCTTCTCTCTTTAAGTGCCCCATCTAGGCTCATTGGGATCTTTGGGCGTAGACAAAAGAACCTGTGCATATCCTTTCAATACATTTTCCTCCACTTCATACCCAAGTGGATGAATCCATTTAGTTCTGGGTTCAAATGCCTCCATACAACTGCAGTCAGTCTCTACCATGAAGCATATGGTTTCCTTATACTTTTCAACAATCTTCTCAGGTATCTTGAACCTCTTTTGCATCTTGATCCTAAAATATTTGATGTCCATGTCCATAGCATCCTTTGCACTAGTCTCTAATGTGGCTTTTAGTGAAATTTGAGACATTGTAGGTTTTCTTCTATATAGGTACAAATTTGCAACTTTACCAACAATATGGAAGTATAGATAGATGATCAGAGACCCAAACCTAAATGTTTTTTTCTTGTCATGCTTGATAACATGAATTTTTTCCATCAATTGACCATGCAATATCTCACATAGATTGAGTTGATTGTTATCCTTCACCATTTTGATAGCTGCTAGAACTGTGGTTGCTGACACACTGTTTAATCTGCTTGTGTGCTGAAACTTGTAACAAAGGATCATTGTTAGAATCTTTATGTCTTCTTCCTTGATAGGGTCAACTGTCATGCCATGCCTGTCACTTCTGGATAGTCATGCTTGCTCAACCTATTCCATGACATCCTTCCCAATAGGAAGAATTGGTCCAGTATTAGGAAGTTCAGTCATTTTGTGGATTAGGTCTGTAGTAATATGGATAGGGACTTCACCAATCTAGAAAAGATCATCCTGAATCATGCTCAACAATATTTTAACCCATTCTAGTTCATAGAATTCATGCGCATTCAAATACTCAAAGATAGGGTTGTTTGTGAGGTGCACATATTCATCCTTCAATGAATAGTCTGGTTTCATCATCGAGGACATGAGAGTGGCTATGCTATTATCTCCAATTGTTTCCTTCTTAGAATAAATGTACGCGTGTATGTCTTCTACGTGAACAACACCTAATGGGGTTTTGGAGAAAGCTCCTTCCACATCATCTAGTATGGATTTAAATGGATGATTGTTAAATACAAATCTCTTCCTCTCTACAATATCAAATACAACTGGAGTCACCATACTTACTTGATGATTTCCTAAATAGGGTTTCACAAAATTCTGAAATGACGTGACTGCTATGGTTCCATTCCAAACTTCTTAACCATGCTTCTTAACTACCAAATCTATTATGCTTCCATACTTTAATACTCAGTGCTCCTATGCTCTCTAAATTCTATAATCTCAAATGCAAATGTGAAGATGATTGAAGACTTACATCTTTTTATAAAAGTTACTACATTTAATGTTTGCAACCATACACAGTTTTCATAGTGAATCTCAAACTTCATTCAGAATGCATTATAGATAATGTGTGTATGCATACTTCATCCAAATATGATCATAAACATAATTTCAGAGGTGCATACTCAGAGGTGATTATACCAGCCACATAGGGGTTTTGAGCTAGAATAGCTCCCCCTAAGACCAAGAAGGTCTCTTCAATAGAAATAGAGGATGCATCCACTGTGGATGCATAAACTACTTTGTCAATATCATTGTCCTTGTTTACTTCAACCCATTTTTTTCTTGAATCTTCTTTTTCTTGAACAAACTTGAATTCTCCTTCTTCTTCAAATAGTGATTTCTTAGGATCCTCTTTCTTTTGAGTTCTAGATCTATAGAACCTTGAAATGTGTCCTGCCTTTCCACATGTGTGACAAATGAAGGGAGGTTTGTTGTTCTTGTTCATCATGTTGCACTGCTTTGTTGTGTGTCCATTGTAGTTACATATCTAACATGTAATTTTATGCAAATATCTTTGAGATTGATTTCTCTGATTGTTTTGATTCATTCTTTTCTGATTTTGCTGTGACTGATTTCTTTGATTTGTTCTGCAATGTATAGCCCTATGACCAAACTTATTATAGGAGAAACAATAACCATTGAAAGGTCTTACCTCTTTGCAATCTCTTTCCAAATGACCATGTTTGTTACATGCATAACAAGTTCTGTTAACTTTCTTGATTTCTCCTTTAGGTGGATCTGCAATACTTTCAACTTTCTTTGCTTCTGAAGGTGCTTCATGTGCTTTCTTTCTTTCTTCTAATGATTTTTCTTCAACTTGTGTTACACTATATTCAAGACCAGTAGTGTCACCTCTTAGCTTTTGTGCATTGACCTGGGATTGAAGTGAATCAAGACTTGTGTGGATTTTATCAATCTTATCCTTTGCTTCTATTAATTCAGATTCCAACATCTTCTTTAATTTTTCCAATTCCGGGAATTTCATGTTTTCTATCAAGAGTTCATCATCTAATTGTTTGCTTTCATTGACCTTTTCTTCAATAGTGATTTGACTGTCTATTAGTTGTTCATCCAAAATTTCAATTTTATCTTTCAGACACATATTTTTTTTATTGAGCTTTTTGACCATTCTCCCTAAATCACTTGTAGAACAATCTTTAAAATCTTTTCTTAATTTCTTGATAAGCATTTGTGAGCCATCAACTTTCAGTCTAAGTTCTTCATTTTATTTTTTTCAGATCTATCAAGATCTTCAAGAGCTACTTCAAGATTATTTTTCAAATTTTTTGCTTCTTTTGAGTCCATGATCTCCTCAAGTGGTTAAAATTTCTTTCAGAGGACTAGAGCTCTGATACCAATTGTTAGAAACATTGAGAGGGGGGGGGGGGGGAATTAGTGTTTGTCTATTAATTACTTTTTAGCAACTTAAACANGAAACATTGAGAGGGGGGGGGGGGTGAATTAGTGTTTGTCTATTAATTACTTTTTAGCAACTTAAACATAAATCAAACATACATTCAATGAAGCTTAACATAAGAACTTATAACACATGATATGATTATAGGGAAACCTTGATCAGAGGAAAATCCCAGTGGGAATTAGTACCCACAAATATTGTACTAGTATAATGAACCTGTTAAAGTTCCTTTGCCCTATTAGAAGCAGTCTTTATAATATGAGTACAATGACCTGGTTAAAGGTCTGTCCTTGTTAGGAGTCTTTTACAAAACCCTATTAAAGGTATATGGCTCACTGCCCAATAGGATGAAGGCTACAACCTTCTGAAAGTTGATATACACTATATCAAAAGTGAACTGCTGTGATGACACTGCTATCTGATCACTTTTGTGTATACGCTGATGCTCTTACTCTCTTAAAGATCTTTATCTCATACTGACTTCATCATACTGCTCTTCTATATCTTACTCATACATCATAATTGACACTTGTAACATAACTTTACATTACATACTTATATGTTCATACCCGAATAGGCGCGACTCAAAACAAGACTATAGTCGGCCCTAAAACATAATAGACAACGCTTCTGAACAAGTCAGCTCAAGCGTGTTTACAACAATACTAATTACATCATTAAAAACATATAATCAAAGGTGCTTAGCCATTACATAACAAAATAATTCACGTTGATCAAAACACTAGTCAGCTTTCATGCTCTGTCTTCTGGACTGCTGGTCTACTGATCTGTCTGTAACTTCTCCGTACTATCATTCTGTACTATGTGTGTCTGGACGTATTATGTACACATTTCATAGAACATATATCTGAGTGTGCATACTCTAATTTGATTTCTCACACGTGCATTGATGTGTTGATATCTGAATATCTTTGTCTGCCCTGTTTCCATACTTAGTCATTTTATCTTCTAAGCTATCTTTGACAGAAACTTAGTATGACTTTGTTGCCATGATGACAACACAAAATAAGTCATGCATCCTCTAGGAGTCAACTTTCCAACAGTTATTTCTAGAATGAGTTAGAATACTTACTGTCCATTAGTTACATGTATTAACTTGTCATTACTTTTATGTATTTGAAATATATATTACTTGATTAATATAATAAAAAAATCTAATCAAATAAAACCATCTAATCAAATAATTTAATCAAATCATATCATGTAATCAAATGAAACCATCTAATCAAATGAAACCATCTAATCAAATCATATCATCTAATCAAATGAAACCATCTAATCAAATCACCTAATCAAATCATATCATCTAATAAAATGAAACCATGTAATCAAATAAGCTAATCAAATGAAGCCATCATAAATATATATAATATCAAATCATAAATCATCTATCTCTAGAGGTCTAGATAGCATATAAATATATGTCTCAAATCATAAATTTAAAATATAAAACATATAATAATGACATATATAATGAGTCTCAACTCAAAGATTTGTGCAACATGTCCTAAACTAGGGAGTTATCTAGGCGCATGCAAGAAGAGCGACCCTCTGACCGACTGCCATGAGCATCCTCTAGATATGAAGTAGCAATTAATCCCTACAAATATAAATGTATGTATATAATAATAATGTAAAATAATTGAAATATTATAAATGCATGTTTAAACTTACATATATTTAAAAATTACCTGGCTACTAGTAGGTGTCACATCTGATTAATCTTGCCTATGAAGATGCTCCAAGCCCACACTAGAGGTAATGTGCTCTTCCCAAGTGTCACAAACATCCTCTGGCTATGAAGAAACAACTGACCCCTACAAATTTAGTACAACAATTGGTTATATACATGTGCGTAGTATATATTATGTAAAGTACTTGAAATATATAAATACATGTTACAAGTGTACACATGCATGCTTAAACCTACATATATTTGTAATGTAGAAAATATGGATAGGGTTTAGAACAGAGGAGATTTTCTCATAGAAGTGTCCCTATGAACATATTATACACTTATATTTGATTTTGATTGATAAGGGGTGTAAATCTGGAAATGATTGCAAAGGAAAATGGAATAAAATACTTACCTATGAAAAAGAACATGCTAAAAACCCTATGAGATGGTCTCAGAAACTGTTGATTTTTGAATACTTGAACTAAAACTATAAGGTCTACAAAACCCAAAAAACATTTTCCATTCTAACATAGTTCCAATTTTTACCCTCAAGTCAATGTCAACACTGGCCAAAATTTCCGATTGCGCACTAGGGAAGAATCAACCTAAAAAGTCTCAGACTGAAATTCTATTTTTGGTTCCTAGAAGTTTACCAAAAAGGATATCCAAATCTTCATCTTGATCTACTATTCTGAACCTGTTCCTACAAGAAAAATAGTTTTTTTTGGGGGGGATGGGTTTGCCTTGGTCAAACACCGGTTTTGGAATTAACCTCAAATATATAATTGAAATTGCAGGAATAAATAAAGGAAATGAAAAAATTCACCTTGCTCATGTAAAAGGTCCTTGTGGAGGATTCAAATCCTTGAATCCACAAGTATGGATACTCCAAATGGATGTAGAATGTAGAATTTAGAATGTAGGATGTCTTGAATCTATTCCTTGTAGATCTTCAACACCAATCTTGAATGGATCTTGGAAGAGGAAGAGGCTTGGAGGAATGTGGATGAAGAAATCTTCAACAAGAGGGCTCCATGGAGCTTGAATCCTTTAATGGCCACCAATGGATCTCCTTGATGTATTGGATTCTTGAGAAATTCTTGAATTCTTTAGAGTAGATGCTTGCTTCAATGGATTATTGCTTGCTTCGAGTACCTTATGATTTCATGGTTAGAGAAAATGAGAGGAGAAGGCTTCCTTTTATAGCAATCTAGGGAACAATATTCTAGAGAGGCCTACATAGGAGAATTAAATCCCCATTAGACCTATATCCATAGAAGAGGACCTATATTAAATATAATTTAAGAATCATTACTTCAAAGACCAAAACAACCGACCCGGAAGCGGGAATTACACTTTTCCGAAGCCCAAGATCCAGAAATCCTTGAAATCTGGGATTTGGACCAAAAGTCAGAAAAAGGTCGATTGTGATCTAGGTCAAGGGTGAGGTATACCTTGACCTAGGTCAAGCGTGAGGCCGACCTTGACCCAGAAAGGTGAATTTTGACCCCGAGGTCAAAAATCTCCATTTCCAGTTTAGGGTGTCAGAAATAGGCTGGAAAAGTGGGAAATGGGGTAGAATAGGGGAAAAAAGGCAGATCCAAGTCAGAGACGCATTCAAGGAACTTGACATGACCAAAAACCACTTACTCAGAAGGCTTAACCAGTCTATAATGGAAATGCTTCCATTTTTTGACTATACATATAGCCCCCACTTTAGCAAGAGTATGGACTCGATGCAAAATCTTGGTAAAGGAATTCATAAAGAAAAGATAATCTTATTGGAATCAAAAGGGACAAAGGAATCCTCAAGCCCCAAGGGACTTTAATTATTTATCAACCCTAAGATCATGATAAGAGAGACATCACCGATCAAAGAGATAAAGAGAGAGGGTGTGATTAGCTCACCCAGTAAGATGTGTGTATCTCACTGTGAACCACAAAAAGGATAGGATGGCCCACCAAAAAAGAACTTGATAGTTACCCCATAAAGTTTTGCATTTTTTGGCTGGTTTGTGCATGTATGTAGTGCATCTTCTGATGACTTCTATGAAGTACACATGGATCCATATCCTTATATCACCATGGAATATATTTTTAAAATGCGTATCTCTTTAGGATTTAGCAACTTATGTGTGTTACCTTCCAAGGATTTAGCATATTTAATTGTAATTGAATGTGTATCTCTTCAAGATTTAGCAACTTATGTGCATTACCTTTTGAGGATTTTGCATGCTACAAAAGAGGTTACAACAAAAATGCAATAACATAGAATGAGGGAGGCCATGTATATGCCCCCTCCTTAAGATGGAAAAAAAATACTATTTTGACATGTTAAGGAAATAAAAGAACAAGGATACAACCTCCTTCAACATCAAGAAATTATCCATAGACAACACCCAGTCAAAGATAAAAAGGTCACAGCTCCTATGAGGCCATGGAAGGGATGAATGCAAAGAGATATCATGCAATAAGTGAAAAATTAATCCTTGTGAGAGATAGCAGACTATTTAGTTTCCAAGGTGAGAAATTTATCAACCATGGAAACCCTATTGTAAACAACTAAATAGGTTATAATCAAGGACATATATCCTCAATGCAAACCAAAATTTTCATGTATGATTGGATATCACATAATAGATAGATACTGCTTAACCAAGGGAAAAGTGGATCCCAGAAAGACAGAGAAGAGGGAGATGGAATCCTTTCCCCCGAAGCATGGAAAAAAGGATGAAAGGGGACCTATTATATCACACACAATACTATGCAAGACAATGAGCCCCCAAAGAATAGGCTAACATTGTTTACATAATGTGGAGTTCCATAATAGGAACATAAATGTTATTTAGAGAAAATTGAATTGAAATACAACTTATTGCCACATGATATAGAAATAACTTTACTATCAATGAGATGCCTAATCTTATATTGTAAAGCTTGACATTCATTAGTCGAGTGATTATGAAATATATGATATAAACAAAAAGGAAGAGTCTTCAAGTGTGGACTACATTTTTTTTTATGTTTAGGTCTAGTAGTCATCTTAGCATGACGGAGTTTAGGCAAAATAAATTCTTGATCAAATTCCTTCATAGGTTCATCATGTTTTGAATTATTATCTGAGATGTTGTTAACATTGATATGTTGTTGAGGATTAAATTCCAATCCAAAAGAATTCTCATGCCCCCCATTCTATAAGGGCATTTGAATTCCCTGTTTATGCTTACCACATCCTTGACCATGGAATCCTTGTTTACGTAGTAAATGATAACCAGGACCATAACAAGAAGCCATATCAAAAGGAGTCAATGGACCTTCAATAGTCACTATGTCATCATTATTAGGTTTGACAGATTCATAGTGGGTAGAAGCAGCTAAAAATTTATTACGAAGGGTATAAGAAGTATAAGAAAAAACTCGTTGTTCAAACTCTCTTTGTTGCTTCATAAAATCAAGATTAGAAACCTTATATTCTCCAATAAAGGTAGGATTAAAATCCAAGGTTCCCCAATCATCTCTAGGAAGAGCATTAGAGGAAGAAGGATTACTATTAGAAATAGGATTATTCTTGGTTTGAATATTCAAACAAGGATTTGGCGCATCATCCACATGAAGTGTATACACCATGTTGTTGTGAATAAACTTGACTTTATGGTGAAGGGTAGAAGGAACAACATGCATCTCATGCAACCAAGGTCTACCCAAAAGGAGTTTATAATTAAGAGGTCTAGGCATAACATGAAAAGGAGTATTCAGGATGACCAAACCTACTTTTATAGGTAAGGTAATGATTCCCAAAGTTTTCTTATCAATGTTATCAAAGCCACATATAGGATTATTATCAGGTTGAATAGTTGAATGAATGAATTTAATTTCTTTAAGAATATCCATGCTACAAGTTTTAAGCCCAGATCCACTATCAATCAAGGTCCTACGAATGAGACTCTTTTTGATAGTAACAACAAGCATAAGGGCATCATATTGCTTCTGAACTTCTTGAGAAGGTAAATCCTTTTGAGTAAATACAATGTCAGGAGGACCCGGGGTAACATGCATGCATTGTAAGAAGGCATTAATGTTCTCTTGGTTAGGAGGTAGAGTGGAAAGAGTTGCTAGAGATTTTTTTAAGGCGTCATGGTAGGTAGGTGAATTTTCAAGAAGCTCCCATAAAGAGATCCTGGTAGGGGTATTGTGTAATTGGCTTATCATATCATACTCCATGCTAGGAAGATGGGGTGGAGAATGAACAATGGGTTGAGAAGGTGGTAAAGAAGTAAGAACCACCAGATTAGGTTGAGGGTTATTCCTTGTATGATAGGTGTGAGCTATCGAATCTTGATCATTGAAAGATTCTAAAGATTCCATAGGTTTACCTTTGATAATAATGTGAGGAAAACCTTTAATATTCAACAAGTGTTTTGGATAAACCATGTTAGTTGTCTCAACAATACAAATATTTTCATAAGAAGAAAGGAAAGAAGATATCCTAGGAGGAGATGAGGTAGGATCTTGATTCTCCATAAGATCATCACTAAGAGGGAGAGCATTAAGGGAATTCATATCATTCTCTACTAATTCCTCATCACTAGAAGGAATCCCAAAGGGAGGTAAAGCATCTATAATGTCTCCTTCTTTGTGTAAAATGTCTTCACAAGAGGAGTGTGTTTTAGAAAAAGAGTCACCATCATGTATGAATATGTCATCCATTAATAAATCACCCTCTTGTATCAAAGAATCTTCACAAGGAGGGGATAAATAAATTTCTTTATCCAAGAATTCAACCCAAATAGGAGGATCATCTAGAATGGCTTCATCATGAAGAGAGTAATGAACATCCAAATCCAAAGGTTCATCCCAAATAGGAGGATTATCATCCCTATCAATAAAGCACATTGTAGGAGTGCCATAAATCACTACAGCTTGATCCCTAAAGGGGAAAGAAGGTAAATTATATTCTAAAGTAGGCTCATGGAACAAACATATATTAGGAGAAGAGTTAACATCAATCCTCAACTCATCTCCATAAATATGATGGAGAGAAAGATTAAAGTCATCTTCTTGCTCTATTATATCCTTACAAGGTAATACAAGAAAGGACAAAGAAACATCAAATGCACTAAATAAAGTATTTCTAGGTGTAACATCATGAAATGGTAAGGTAAGAGGAGGATGTTGTTTAATCCCAAAAGTTATAGAAGGATGTTTGGAAAACACTTGAAACAACTTGTGCAACATAATAATGAATAAGGAAATGTATAAAAAATAGATCTAAATATATCCCAATGCATTCAAATGAAATTTATAAGCATGAAAAATGTAAATGTTTTTTATTTTATTTTTGATATATAAATGCAAGAGCATAAAATAAATCTACTTTTAATTGCATGTAAGATCCAACACAAGATGCAAATCTAACACAAAAAAGAAAGAGTTGTCTATTGCGGGTTCACCAAAATATAAAGTAGAAAATATGGATAGGGTTTAGAACAATGGATATTTTCTCATAGATGTGTCCCTATGCACATATTATCCACTTAAATTTTATTTTAATTGATAAGGGGTGTAAATCTGGAAATGATTGCAAAGGAAAATGGAATAAACTACTTACCTCTAAAGATGAAACTGCTGAAAACCCTATCAAACAGTCTCAGAAACTATTGGTTTCCTTTAACCTCGACTAAAATTGTGAGATCTACAAAACCCATAAATCATTTTCCATTTTTACATAGTTCCAATTTGTACCCTCAAGTCAATGTCAACATTGGCCAGAATTTTTGATTGCGTCCTAGGGCAGAATTGACCTAAAAAGTCTTAGACTAAAATTATGTTTTCAGATCGCAGAAGTTTGCTAAAAAGGGTATCCAAATCTCCATCCTGATCTACTATTTCAATCCTGTTCCTATAAGAAAAATTATTTGTTTGTTGGGGGAGGGGTTTTTCTTGGTCAAACCCCAGTTTTGGAATTAAGCTCAAATATATAATTGAAATTGGAGGAATAAACAAAGTAAATGAAACAATTCACCTTGCTCATGTAGAAGGTCCTTGTGGAGGATTCGAATCCTTGAACCCACAAGTATGGATGCACCAAAAAGATATATAATGTACAATGTATAATGTAGTTTGTCTTCAATCAATTTCTTGTAGATCTTCAACACCAATCTTGAATGGATCTTGGAAGAGGAAGAGGCTTGGAGGAATGTGGATGAAGAAATCTTCAACAAGAGGGTTCCATAGAGCATGAATCCTTCAATGGCCACCAATGGATCTCCTTGATGAATTGGATTCTTGAGAAATTCTTGAATTCTTGAGAGTAGATGCTTGCTTCAATGGATTATTGCTTGCTTCAAGTGCCTTATGATTTCATGGTTAGAGAAAATGAGAGGAGAAGGCTTCCTTTTATAGAACTCTAGGATACAATCTTCTAGAGAGGCCTACATAGGAGAATTAAATCCCCATTAGACCTATATACATAGAAGAGGACCTATATCAAATATAATTTAAGAATCATTTCTTCAAAGATTGGAACAGCCGACCCAAAAGCGGGAATTTAACTTTTTCGAAGCCCAAGATCTAGAAATCTTGGAAATCTAGGATTTCAACCAAAAGTTAGAAAAAAGATCGATTATGACCTAGATAAAGGTTGAGGTTAACCTTGACCTAGGTCAAGGGTGAGGTTGACCTTGACCCAAAAAGGTCAATTTTGACCCTAAGGTCAAAAATCTCAGTTTCTAGTTTAGGGTGTCAGAAATAGGCTGGAAGAGTGGGAAATGGGGCAGAATAGGGGAAAGAAATCTAGATCCAAGTCAGAGACCCATTCAAGACCCTTGACATGACCCCAAACCACTTAATTGGAAGGCTAAATGAGTCTACAATGGATGTGCTTCCATTTTATGACTATACAATATTTAAAACATACCTCACCACTAGTAGGTGTCACATCTATAAAATCTCTCATCTAAAGATGCTCTAAGGCCACACTAGAGGTAATGTGCTTTGCTAGAAGTACCTAGAAAATGTTATACATTGAAAAACATTAATACACACATCTGCAATTAATTGTTCACTAAAACTCCTGGAAAGGAGAAAAGAAAACTTTATATACCTGGGTCTTAGGAGTAGGAGGATCATCAGTGCACTACACCATCATATCATCAACATTAACTACATCACCCACACCACCTCCAGTCTTAAACATCTCTAGTAATGAAGAGTGTAGTGGTGTGTGTAGCTGGGAGGGGAGTGTTGTAGAGCCTGAACCACCAGGATTTAATAAAAAATCCATAAATGATCCAACATCACTGCTAGTGTCCACCTAAATCAGCCCATGAAACTTCTCATCAAATGTGTATAGGACCTCGCTGTGATTTGTACATCTCCAACACATATACTTGGCTCTATAACTACATACTAATTTATGGAAGTAGAGCTCTCTACAGAGTGCTCTAAACTATGTTGTTCTTGACTAGATGGTGTGTCCTATGTCTGTGGAACTAAAGGACCCCATGCAAGTCTAATGACATCTTTGACTGAGTGTACTCACATCCTCTGCATTTATGCAATATAAGAATATCATTGTAGGAGATCCTCCAAAAATTAAATTGCCACATCCAAATGAATATGATGTCAAGAAAGTGCTTATATCTCTCTATGTGGAGGAAGACATGTAGCTCTATTTGCCTCATTACTTACCCCTACAGTAGTACTAGATGAATTCTCAAAAGACGGTCTGGTTTCAATCGGTCTAGTAAAAATATATCTGCCCATTATATCTGAAGTGATGGAGGTGAATACAGAAGAAATCTCCCCTATCCTATCCACTAATCCCCTCTCAAACTCAATGACCACTCTATCTGCAGTAACATCCATCACTAGTGCAACTATCAGAGTTCGCTGCCCAACCAACTGCCTATAAGAATTTACAACTTGATCAACCCTATGAAACTATTCATGGTATGCAACTCTACCGCACCTATCTGAGAAGATCTAAATAGATGACCCTGAGTCCCAAAATTGAATCTGGTCGTTATTAGGATAACGACCATGTGCTACAAGAAAATCGGGGTATATCATGCATGCGATCTGAGGAATCTTATGCCATGTAACCTAATACGCCTTCACCTTGGGATTCCCATCATAAAATGGGAAAACATCTCGTTTGATGATTTCCTTGGGGGCACAACTTGTAAGGAAACTCAGGTGCAGAAACAGCTTCCTACACTAATCTCTATAGGAAAGTATTGTGCAAATTCTTTTAAATCCTTACAATTTCAAATTCGTTAACTACTTTAACAATGATATTGTAGCCACATACCATGCATACAAAAAATAGAGAATGACACAATGATTTACCTTGGGGAAAACCTTTCGGTAAAAAACCCCAGCACTCCAAAACTTGCACAATGTATTATCTTTAACACAACGGTTACAACACACTTGCGATGCAAGTTCTTTTAGGAGACAATCGACACTCTAAGACAAATCCAGTAGCACCAGATCATACCAACAATACACTCTTTTTGAATCCTTTCCTGTAACCCTAAAAAACACTTATATCATGCACTTTCCTTTTTAGGGAAACTTCCAAGGATAGCCATATTAGGGTTTTACTATTCTCTGAGAAAATAGGAACCCTAAAAAAATTTTGGAACAAAGGAGGAAGAGTGTAAAGTACTCAACTATATCAGTTTCCACATGTCTTGCATGTCTTCACTTGTCATTGAAATCTCCTAGAAATAGCTCTTACATGTCATAGGAATCTGTCATAACCATTTCAGCCATGATCTCCTTACACACAGTTCAAGATACCGACACATCAAGTGGAGTGACACATCAACATGCCAACTAGACATGTACACTCACACTTAATTATATCATTTGCAAGAAAATAAATTTTACAAAACAAATAATAAGAATATGAATTATCCAAGGTTGAGACACCTTATTCCTAACACAACTTTGGACCATTTCAAGGAAACATCACCTGACACCTCAGCTCTCAACTCTCAAAAAATACTATCAACAAATCGTGGTCTGAAGGAAGAGTGGGATCCTAATCTGACAGTCATATAATCCTAAATCCTCAATACTACAATACAAATATCTCTGTATATGCCACCTAGCTGAGATGTACAGATGGACTCTTTAAGTCAATCCATATCTGCTAGAGCAGACTAAAAAAAAGTCTCAAGATCAAGAGTACAAGGTGCATCCTGAGCTGGTACATCCTATGTGGCCATCTAGATGTAACATGTGAAAGCTAAGTGATAATAATTAAATACTTGATTACATGTTATAACTGTGTGTAAAATGGAAACAAATATTTAAATATATAAAATTATACTTAAATTTACAATACTAGGTCCTAATTGGTATTACTAGGTCCTATTACTCTAATTAGGTCTTAAGGGGTCCTATTAAAGGTCTTAAGTGGTGCTATTCTATGTCTTAAGGGTCCTAAGGGTTCTTAAAGAGTTTTATGTCACAATAGGGGTGCTAAAGGGACATAGGGTGTACTAATAGTCGTAAAGGGTCATTCGATCTACTAATTGGTATTAATAGCTACTATTAAATCAAGTAAGTGGTCTAATTATGTCTTAAGGGTCCTAGGATGTCCTAATTAATTTTAATAGGTCATATTAGTCCTATAAGTTCTTAGGTGCAGTCTTATTAGGTCTTAAGGTGTCCTATTAGGTCTTAAGTGGTCATATTCTTGGTCTTAAGAATCCTAAGGGTTCTTAAAGAGTTTTATGTCAAAATAGGGGCCCTAAAGGAAAGTAGGGCGTCTCAATAGTCCTAAAGGCTCCTTGGATGTACTAATTGGTACTAATAGGTCATATTAGTTCAAGTAAGTTGTCTTATTAGGTATTAAGTGTCCTAGGATGTACTAATTGATTTTAATAGGTCATATTAGTACTATTAGGTCTTAAGGGGTCCTATTAGGTCTTAAGTGGTCATATTCTAGGTCTTAAGGATCTTAAGGGTTCTTAAAGAGTTTTATGTCACAATAGGGGTCCTAAAGGAACCTAGGGTGTACCAATAGTCCTAAAGGGCCCTTGGATGTACTAATTGGTATTAATAGGTCATAGTAGGTCAAGAAAGTGGTCTTATTAGGTCTTAAGGGTCCTAGGATGTACTAATTGGTTTTAATAGGTCTTATTAGTCCTACTAGGTATTAAGTAGACAGTCTTATTAAGCCTTAAGGGGTCCTATTAGGTCTTAACCGGTCCTATTCTGGGTCTTAAGGATCCTAAGGGTTCTTAAAGAGTTTTATGTCACAATAGGGGTCCTAAATGAACCTAGGGTGTACTAATATTCCTAAAGGGTCCTTGGATGTACTAATTTCTATTAATAGGTCCTATTAGGTCAGGTAAGTGGTCTTATTTGGTCTTAAGGGTCTTAGGATGTACTAATTGGTTTTGATAGGTCATATTAGTACTATTAGGTCTTAAGTCCAATCCTATTAGGTCTTAAGGGGTCCTATTAGGTATTAAGTGGTCCTATTCTATGTCTTAAGGATCCTAAGGGTTCTTAAAGATTTTTTTGTCACAATAGGGATCCTAAAGGAACCTAGGGTGTATTAATAGTCCTAAAGGATCCTTCGATGTACTAATTGTTATTAATAGGTCCTATTAGGTCAAGTAAGTGGTCTTTTTGGGTCTTAAGGGTCCTAGGAAGTACTAATTGGTTTTAATAGGTCATATTAGTCCTATTAGGTCTTAAGTGGATCATCTTATTAAGTCTTAAGGGGTTCTATTAGGTGTTAAGTGGTTCTATTCTAGGTCTTAAGGATCCTAAGGGTTCTTAAAGAGTTTTATGTCACAATAGTGGTCCTAAAGGAACCTAGGGTCTACTAATAGTCCTATAGGGTCCTTGGATATACTAATTAGTATTAATAGGTTCTATTAGGTCAATTAAGTGGTCTTATTAGGTCTTAAGGATCCTAGGATGTACTAATTTATTTTAATAGGTCATATTAGTCATATTAGGTCTTAAGTCCAATCTTATTAAGTCTTAAGGGGTCTTATTAGGTCTTACAAGGTCTTATTCTAGGTGTTAAGGATGCTAAGGGTTTTTAAAGAGATTTATGTCATAATAGGGGTCCTAAAGGAACCTAGGCTGTACTAATAGTCCCAAAGTGTCCTTGGATGTAGTAATTGGTATTGATAGGTCCTATTAGGTCAAGTAAGTGGTATTATTAGGTCATAACGAGAGAGAGAGAGAGAGAGAGAGAGAGAGAGAGAGAGAGAGAGAGAGAGAGAGAGAGAGAGAGAGAGAGAGAGAGAGAGAGAGAGAGAGAGAGAGAGAGAGACAGAGAGAGATTCCTAATATTTACTAACTTTAAAAGAAATTTAAAAACAACTATTTTTAATAATTTCTATAAGATCTTAATGTTTTCTAACATATTCTAACATTTTGACTATGGTTCCTAAGGTTTTGTAAATATTTTCTAACATTCTACTATAGTTTTCTATCATTTTCTAACATTGTCTAACATACTAAGTTATAATTTTATAGCATTTGCTAACATTCTACTATGGTTTTCTAATATTTTATAATATATACTAAGTTACAATTTTCTAATATTTTCTAATGTATACTAAGTTACATTTTTATAATATTTTCTAATGTATACTAAGTAACAATTTTCTAATATTTTATAATGTATACTAAGTTACAATTTTCCTGCATTTGCTAACATATTATAATATTTATAGTACGGTTTTTAAATATTTTCTAACATTCTACTATGATTTTGTAACAGTACTACTACAATTTTATAACATCTTCTAACATTCTACTATGATTTTCTAACATACTACTATAATTTTCTAACATATTCTAAAATTCAACTATGATTTTCTAACATTTCTACAAACTAAAAATTAAGTAAAACAAATAGCTAACTAAAATAAATATAAAACATATAATTTACAATAAAAAATGTGAAAAATGTGTGTACCTGATACTACTAACAATCATAAGAGGTTGAAAAATATTGGGAGGTGTTGATGTCATACTAGACATCACTGGTTCTCTCTAATCCTCTGGTCCACAAAATTTCCAATAGTAAATGGTGAAAATGAAATGGTTAGTCAGAAATTTATAAAAATATTCTGCAAATAATGGCTTCGCGCAAAGGGGGGCTTTGCGTGAAGTACCCTACATGGGGTAATTCGTGTAAAGACCCCACTTTGCATGAAGTACCTTATGTGGGGTACTTCACGTGAAGCCAATTAAGCCCTCTGCGTGAAGAGGGTACTTCGAATGAAGGCATCAAAACAAATTGTTTTTGGGAAGACTGATTTCCTTCGTCCCAAAAAGTGGGACACACTATTGTGATTTCACCCAAGGATAAATTTTTCAATTTTGAGTCAATGTGTCACTCCAGTGTCCCTGTTAATGTAAATCATTAGAATTGTTTCAATATTGATAAAAAAATTAATGATTTTATGGAACAAATAGGTTTATTTTTAAATCTCTTTTTTGAAGTAAATATTGATGAAAACAAATAGTTAATCAGGAAGGAAAATCCTTACAAGAAATGAGGATGAAAAAATTCAATTAATGGTACATAATATACCTAAGGGGCTGGTCTCCCTAGAGAACCTCTTTGAAAAACATGAGAGATATATCAATTTGAACAAGGATAAATATCCCACGAGAATGTCTACCGAATATAAGAAAATCAATATTGGGACTGAAGAAGATCCTAAAGTGGTGTGTGTTGGAGAATCTTGTACACTCGAAGAGAAACAAGCCTTGATATCATTTCTTGGTTGCTATAAAAATGTCTTCACATTGTGCTATGATGATTTGAAGAAGTTAAAGGGAGGTAAAGTACAACATCGCATCCCCCTAAAATCTAGTGTTATCCGTTTGAAACAAAAACCAAGGGATTATAGTCCAAAAATAGTTGAATTTATATTCAAAGAGATAGATAAAATGATCAAAGCTAGGATTATATACCATATATACCATTCTCCTCTGATTTCCAATATTGTACCCTTAAGGAAGAAAAATGGTGAAATATCGATCTATGTGTAGATTTTAGAAATCTAAGCCAAGCTTTCTTAAAAGATAACTTTCCCTTACTGAAGATGGATGGCATTTTACAAACAGTCTCATGGTCCAATATTATGTCTATGTTAGATCTCTTCTCAAGGTATAATCAAGTAGAGGTGGCACTGAAAGATCAACACAAGATATCAGTCACCACTTCTATTAGTTTTTTTTGCCTTTAATAGAATGAATGTTGGCCTAATAAATATAGGAGCCACATTCCAAAAGGCCATGGAGCTTGTCTTTGGAAATTTGAAGAAAAAAATAATCATGTATTATTTAGATGATCTAAATATATTCTCGAAGAAACGTGCTCAACATTTGCATGAGATGTTAGGAGTTTGGCATTTCTCTAAATCCTAAAAATTCAATCTTTGTAGTAACTAAAGGAAGTTTTTTAGTACACTTTGTCTTTAAGGGAGGAATAAGGATTGGTCTTGAAAGGGTTAAATCTATTAAAAAGATTCCTTTACATATATCTCAAGATAGAAAGAGACAATTTATTGGATAAGTGAACTTTCTCCAGATGTGTATGCCTTATTTTGTTGAGCTCACGAGATACATTGTGAAAATAATGAAAGCTCAGCCTACTTTTTAATGGAATTTAGAAGGAAAGAAAGATTTATAAGATATTAAGGATGCGAATGCATGTCCTTCTACCCTCATTCACCTTGATTTTCAAAAGGATTTGAAGATATAATACTATGCATAAAAACATACTTTCTAAGCCACCTTACTACAAAACAATGCCAAAGGTAAAGTAGATCATCTCTCATTTATGAGTGTTCCCTTAAATAATTATGAATTGAAATATTCCCCTGTGGACAAACATGTATATGTTGTGGTAAGAGATTTAAAGAAATTATGTTATATATACTTCATTACCATTTTTTTTGTTAATGTCTTAGACTCCTCAATCAAAAGCGTACAGACTCAACAAGATGTTGATTGCAATAAAATACATGCAAGGGTAGCTAAAATACAAGAATATGATATATAATTGAAGTACAAAAAGTTGGAGAGAGGAAAGGGACTATATAGAATGATAGAAAAAAATAATACAGACAATGGAGAAGATCTTCCATTAGTCTCCTTACCTCAAAAATAGGTGAATGGTTAACGAGTTTTTCTTATTTTCTAACATATGGGGAATGTCCATCCCATTTATCTGCCCATAAAAGAGAAACCTAAAGCTGAAAGCCCATAAATATTTTCAATCAAAGGGAAAATTAAATAAAAATAGATTTGATGATACCATCTTAAGGCGTATCAATATTGAGAAGCAAAATAGACTTTTTAAATATTTCCATGATGAAGCTTGCAAAGGCCTTTTCATTTCAATTGTGATAGCACATAAGATACTTAGTCAATATTTTTACTAGCCAAACATATTTAAGGATTCTTAAGATTGGGTTTACAAGTGTGAAAAATGTGTGAATTTTTCAAGTAGACCTCAGTTATCTTCTTTACCTTTAACCTCAGTTTTTATTTAAGATCCTTTCCAATAGTGGGGATTGGACTTTATTGGCCCTATAAATCATAATTTGAGTGTAGGACATACTCACATTTTTAAGACCACTAATTATTTTACAAAGTGGATAGAAGTTGTTCCCCTTAGTCCACTAGCTATAAATTTGTCATTGAATTTCTCAAAAAAAACATCTTAGCAAAATTTTGTGTCCCAAAGAAGCTAGTAGCTGTTAATGCAAGTAGTTTCTCTTTATCAGAACTTGCCTCTTTATTTTATGAACATGGGATTTCTCTATAACATTCCTCAGACTAAATCTAAAAGGGAATAGAAAAGTCGAATCTAGTAACAAGAGTCTTATACTAATCATCAATAAGTTAGTAGAGAAAAACCAAAAAAGATGTCACAAAGTGCTTTGTTAAGCCTTGTGGGCTGAAAAAATAAATTACAAGAAATCCATAAACATTTCTTGTTTTAAGTTAGTGTATGGAATTGACTGTGAACTATCTACTCCTTTAGAATTACCAGCTCAGTATTTGCAAAAGTATATTGAAGACAACTTAGAATTTAATTCATCTTTGGAAAAGAGGATAATTTACCCGAAAAATTTGGGGGGAAAAAAGAAAGGAATTTTCTACAAGATTAACCAAGCACTAGGAGAAAGTCAAGAAACTTTTTGATAGGAGGAGTATGTAGAGGAAGTTTGTTGTTGGAGATTTAGTCCTCCCGTGCAATCATAGAAGAGAGTCTAGGGGGATCACAAGAATTTTGAATCTCTATAGAAAGGATCATTCTTTATTAGGATAGCTGTAGGAGAAAACACATACTATTTGGCTTACCTAGACAAACTAATTTACCTCTTTCCTATAATGGGAAATATCTAAAATAATGTAATTGGTAACTTTGTTCCTTCCCCATTTGTATATACTCTAGTTTTTAGGTTTCTTAGTTTAGCTATTGTATGTGTGTGTCCAATTTTGTTGTGACTTTGTATCCCAATGATTAAATATTCTTTCCATGAGTCTTAGTTCTCTACATCCTTTTAATTCTTGACCTAGTTGTAGCTAGTTGTTACCCTATTTTTTAAATTTTCAATTTTTGCTCCCTTCTTTGAATCATTAATTATCCTTGTCACAGTCTTCAGAAAACAAAGAATTTTTATTTTTACCGATCGTCCGATCAACCTTTTTAGTTATCAAATCAATTTTAAGTCAAAAGGGACCCACCCCTTCATATGATTGCATCATTTATAGTCTAGGAAAGACTTTACTTGAATCTATCATTCCTAATTTTTTGTTCCTTGTGATGTCTAACCTTTGATAGTATTAAGACAATGGGTTCCTTACTAAGTACCTTAGGGGTCGATCACACTTGATCTAACTTTTTGCACACACTTTGTTATTCCATTGTTCCTGAAAGATGCAACAATCCAATACGCTGATAGTGGTGACCACATAAGCAGTAGTAGTAGAATGACTTCAATGCAGTACTAACCTTAATGACTAAGTGATGGGATATAAATTAAAAAATTGTAATTTAAATTTTTGAATCAATATTGTTAGCCGCCAAAGTTTAAAATATTAATTATCCTAGGCTTACATGAATATACAAGTAAGTGCACCAAGATGGTGTACTAAAAGGGGGTACATAAGTGGCCACTTTTTTTTTTTCTGAAAAGCATAAACCTAAACTTAAAAGAGAAAACTTAGAGTCGTGCAAATAAAAATAATTTTAGTACTTTGAATCTAGTTTTTAAAACTAAATTATTTTTTTATAAATGGATAAGATTAAGAGGGTCAAATACCTTACACATGAAAACTGGTCATTATTTTTTTTTTGAAAAAGATAACATAGTGTTTCGAGTGTACATTAAACAAGATATAGTTAGATTTATTATTTTGGAAAATACAATGGTAGAATGATAGGTAAGAGTGAGAGATAGAATTTGTGTATTTTTTTGTAATTTTTTGTTGAGTATGTTTTTTTGAAGTGGGTACATCTTGAAAATCAGGTGTCTAGTCGTACGTTGGACATAAATTAAAACAAAATAATCGAATATGATTTTTTTAAAGTGTGTATAATCAAATCTAAAACAATAATAAGTGAATTATTTTAAATTTTTTTAATTATATAAAAAAGTTATTAAGAAAATGGTAGACATGTGTCTTTGAGAACTATTTAGACATTGGTAAAGAAAATTAAACCTTAGTATGCTAATGTTGTCTAAAAATTGAAAAACAATTATCATTAGAAAGCTCAAAAGGCATGAAATTATGGTGCTAAATTTATAAATACTCACTTGATGATGTGTAAACTTGATGACAAAGAAGTTGAGAAATTCGTTCTGAAGAACAAAACAAGTGAAAAGGTAGGGAAATGGAGGTAAATGAAGCTCCCAAGATGCAACCTTTTTATCCAAGTCTATTAACTAACCTTATTCTTATATTTGAAATTTACCAAACCTAAGAAATGATAGGTTATTTTAATTTAAAGTAATGCAATTGTGTTAGGGGTGTTTTTCTATTTTGTGGGTGGGTGACCACTTTTCTGCACACCATCTTAGTACACTTTCCCATACCACATTTGGTTAATTACATTCAAATATCTAGAAAATTTGAAGAATTACACAAAATTGAATGCAAATAATAGGTTTGTGCTGGGAAACCCCTCTATATAGGTATATTCTTAAAGAATTCAATCTTCCTTTCTTTCATTTAAAAGGTGAAAAGGAATTATCCAGTTAGTGTTCATGAGGTTGTGTTCTCTATGTGTTTATTTTCCATATTTCTCTTACTTCAATCCATACTTTTAGTTGGAAACCCTAGGTTTTTGTTCCTTCACTTCAATGGCACCCAAGACTTTCATCGCATTGAAATAAAACTAGACCATGTAAAAGATATGGAGGTCGGGGCAATAACCATTGGTGCAGGAGAACCTTAAGGTCTTGCAAAGATCTTTAAAATATTTTGGCTTGTAGGTTGGTTTGGCCAACCATCAAAGTTAATAAGGAATAAAAATGAAGTCCCAAGTTTGTTTTGTGTATGTCTAGAGATATGAGTGATTAGGGTTTATGTTTGGATGTGATCAAATATGATCTAGGGTTCTAAGTCCTAGAAAGTCAACCAAAAGGTCAAAGGTTGGCCAAACCTCAAAAATGGAGTGGCACTTGTAATTCTGATGTTTTTGGATTTTTTAAGGTCATATTAAGTGGTTTAGGATCGAGTTGGGTCATTGGAAGTAGTAGTTTTTCATTTGTGCAAAAGATGTAAAATTTTCTCATGTCAACTTTGCAACTTTGCAAAGTTGTCATGACAACATTTCCTAAAAAACTAGGAAAGAGCTTTAATGGTGCCCAAATCCTGACATCAGGGTCCAAACATGTGGTAATATGATATCTAAGGTAGAGAAAACCCTAATCTGATAGTTGGTTGTCATTGTGTATGGACTGTGTGTTGAGAAGAAGAGTTTTAGATTGTATTTTGATAACATAGCCATCATCCAGTACTTTAATAGATTGAATGGAGTAAATTAATGCATTGAGATTGTGTTTTTTTTTACGTATTTGTTCTATATGGAATTAGTTTATTTGTTTAGTGTTCTTTTTTATCAGTTTGTAAAGTATTTCTATTTTACTAGATCCTTGTCCTATTCTGGACTAGTCATGTAATTTGTGAACCCCACTTGAATTCCTATTGTTGGAAAGATATGTCTACTTGGGATAAAGTAGGGGACCTTTTATATAATGTACATACGGTCTATGAGTGATTTCTTGTAGGGGGGATATTTTTTATAACAAGCCCTAGGCGAGTGCAGTGGCATTCTTGTTAGAGGCTTGTGTAGGACAGTAGCATGGAAAGATGCTAAATGGATTGGATTGAACCAATAGATGGTGGGAGATTGTGGAGGAGTGTGTCCTTGATTACTATATGAAAGGAGAAGGTTTGGTAATTTTCTAAGAGAAATTATTGAAGACAAAGAAACTAGACTAGTGAACATGCTTTTAAAACCCTTACAAATAGAGGTTTAGTGAAAAACCAATGTACATATAGAGTGGGGACTAAAACCTTGAAAATCCTAGAGCCTAGGATAGGCCTAAAAAGAATACATAGTTTATTTAGGGGGTTTTTAAAGAGTTTTGTGTTGAAAACCAAGAAGACTAGTTTTTAGGAGGCCTAATTGACCAAAAAGGCTACAAGGCCTCAAAATCCAAAAAACTAGGAACTTGATTGAAACCCAATGAAGGGATCGATCAAAATGGATCAAAACTAGTTGAAAATGACCAAGGAATGGTAAGGAATCCTATTTCTACTGACGAGGTCAGATTGGAGAGAAATTGGCTAGGATAATCCTATGGGTGCATAGTGGAATGGAGAAGGACTTGAAGGGAGTTTGAAGTTGGTGGAGAGATATAAAGGAGATAAGAGATCATAGAGTTTTCCTCTAGTTAGGGTAGTGATAGAAACCCTTAGAAGACTAAAGAAAGGGTCTTGGAGAGAGAAACAAATCTCTTAGGAGTTGGATCTCCCCATCAAATTGGTATCGGAGCCATTTAAAGGCTTGGGAAGTGGTTAGTGTATGTCAGAGGTAAGTGAATCCATTGGAGAAAGAATCATGGTGACCAATGTAGAATTGGCAAAGGACATGTCAGAGAAGAAAGTCAAGAATAGACATCTTGAAGAAGCTATGGAGGAGATGAAGCTAAATTTGGCAAAAGTTGCAGAGGCAGCAAACAAGATGAAAGAACAAATGGTAGAAGAGAAAGATAAGGGAAAGAGTCAAGTTTAAGAGGAGGTAGAACAAGAGGCTAGCCCTCCTTTACCTAAGGAGCCATTCCTCAAGGCCCTCAAGGAATTAAATGACAAGGAACTAGAAGGCATTCTAGTGTTATCTAGCAAGATGGATGCAGAGGTTGTTATTGAGTGGATTGAGGGTATGGAAAACCATTTTGAATGTGATGGTATCATAGAGGCACAGAAGGTGAAGATAGACAAATCAAGGCTAAGAGGAAAAGCATTGACTTGGTGGAATTTTTTTCAAGAAGAAAGAGAAAGGGAAAGAAAGAAGCCAATAGAAACTTGGAAATCTATGGTGGCTAAGGTGAAAGAGAACTACTTACTAGAAGATTATGATATCCAACTACACAAGAGGAGGAAAAATCTCAAACGAAAGGATCTAGATGTGGCATCCTATACGAAAGAGTTCCAAAAAATATGTCTTAGATCAAGAGTGAAATAAGTGGAAAGCATCAAAGTTGATAGGTTCCTCAATGGTCTTAGATGGAACATACAAGAAGAGTTTAGCTTCTTCACTTTAACTTATATCCATGGGTGTTTTCAAATGGCCCTAAAGGTGGAAGAAAAACTCATGAAGAAACAAGATTCCAACTCTAGGGGAAGAGGAAGAGGTAGAGACTCTAGAGAAGGATATAGAGGTGGTTCTAGTGGAAGGAACAATGACACTAAAATTCAAGGAGATTATAGGGTTCCTGAACAAAACCATGAGACTAGTAATAGAGGAGGATATAATAGAGGTAGAGGATTTCACAATGGTGGAAGAGGCAGATCCGGTGGGTTTGGAAGGAGCTCACATTTTGCTGCTATGAAATGTTACTAATGTGGAAAATTAGGTCACTCTACCTATAGGTGTCCAGAGAAGTGAGCATCTTCACAAGGTGAGAAGAAGATTGCATATGTGCCAGAAGAGGACATGACTAAACAATCAGATATCAGTTTGGATTCAGAGAATATAGAGAACCTCATGCTTAGGAGGATTATAATCAAAGAACCTACAAGGGATGAACACAAGAAGAGAAGGGATATTTTTAGATTCAAGTTTAAGTTACTTGGTAAGGTATGTAGGGTCATAATTGACTCTAGATCTACTAACAATGTGATCTCAGAGGAAGCAGTGCAAAAGCCTAAATTGGTCAAGATTCCTCATGTTTGCGCTTACAAGGTAACTTGGTTGAATAAGGGACAAAATATACTGGTTAATGAGAAAGTCTAGGTTGAATTCCCTATTTTAAAGTATCAATATATGATACTTTGTGATGTATTACCAATGGGTGCATGCCATATTTTGCTTGGAAGACTATGGCAGTATGACAGGGAGGCAGTTCACCATAAAAGGAGAATAATTACTCAGTCAAGAAGAATGGAGTAACTTATAAGTTACAGCCTTTGATAGAAGAGGAGAAAATGGAGAAGATGGACTCAAATACCCTACTAATGAGTGGGAAATAATTCATCAAGGACATGAAGGAGGATGAAGGAATTGGCTATGCAATTTTTGTGAAGCCAAGAGAGGAAGAGACACCTAAACATTCACCTATGCTAGCAGAAGTAAAGCAGTTGTTAGATAAGTTCCAAGACATAATTTTTGAAGGGACTCCAGCTAAACTACCCCCCAAAAGAGAGATTATTCATTAAATTTAGTTTGAGCGAGGGGCATCATTTCAAAACAAGGCTACATATAAGATGACACTAGAGAAGAACAAGGAGATTGCAAGGCAAGTGAAGGAGCTTTTGGACCAGGGCCTGATAAGGAAGAGCATCAGCTGATGTGCTATCTCAGTGGTGTTGGCTCCTAAGAAGGGAGGTAAGTGGAGAGTGTGTACTAACTTTAGGGAAATAAATAGGATAACTATTAGATATAGATTTCCTATTCCTAGGATAGAAGATTTAATGGATTTCTTGGGGGGTGCTAAGTAATTTTCAAAGATTGATTTAAAGATAGGATACTATTAGAATAGGATGAAAGAGGATGATTAGTGGAAGAAAAATTTTAAAACCACAGAGGGGTTATATGAGTGGTTAGTAATTCCATTTGGGCATACAAATGCACCTAGTACTTTTATGAGATTAACGAATGAAGTCTTGAAGGATTATATAGGGGTATTTGTAGTAGTCTACCTAGATGACATCCTCATTTTTAGTAAAACAAAGGAAGAACATATGAAACACTTGGAACTTGTGTTGAAGAGGTTGTAGGAGGAGAATCTCACCATAAATATTGAAAAGAGTGATTTTATGAAACAAGAAATAACCTACCTAGGATTTGTAGTGTCCTAAGGTGACTTGAATATGGACAAGACAAAATTGGAAGCCATATTAAGTTGGTCTACTCCTAAGATAGGGATAGAAGTCAGAAGCTTCTGTGGGTTAGGCCAATTCTATAGGAAGTTTGTTAGGTGATTCAGTGAAATTTGTGCACTTGTCCTAGATACCATTAAGGGTGGAGTCAAGACAAAATTTGTGTGGACCAAACAAGCTAATGAAGGATTTGAGAGATTGAAAAAAGAGATAGCTACCCAACCAATACTAGTTTTACCAAGCTTTGAGAAGTTGTTTTATAGTGTAATGAGATGAACTATAACTGATCGAATGTTTGAACATGTTAAGTTCATTATCACAGTGACATAAGAAAGTTAAGGCAAGACATTAAATCAATTAATGTATTGTGTTGTCAATGATATCAACTTGATATAATATGTATGGTCATGGACATACTACCAAAGAATTCAAAGAACCAATGAATCAAAGGCTATGCTATCATTAATACATATAATTCAAGTACTCACAAAGTGACTGTATACACCAACAGAGTGCACACTGACAGATAAAGTAAAAGAGAAAAGTCATAGTGTTACCTGACAAGAAAAGGCACAACATTACCGATGAGAAAATTCACAATGTTTCATGATGAGCAAAGCATGGTGTAACCTGACATATAGAATTGCAATTTTGCCCGATGGATGGAGATCCTGAAGATAACTAAAGTCACAATGACAGAACAGTCAGTTATCACTGATGACTAACTAAAGTATTGACTAACAGAACAAAGATTTCAGAAATGACAAAATACTTACCTGTCAAGAACTGAAAATAGACTTAACTAATACTTTTCTATGTTTTAATTGACAAGATAAAGCTGGAGATAAGTAAAGGATTTAAAGCTGCCTTGTCCAATTCGCAAGAAAATATCTACGAGATAAAACTAGAGTTTTTCTTTAAATATAATTGGCTAGAATTGTGGATCACGCCAAGATCAAGAAAGCCAAGAAGCGGTGAATCATGTTAATAAATGGAAAACCTAATTAGTTACAAAGGTGGTGAAGGGGAGTGACAAGAGATAAGATGTTGAAGAGATTCTAAAGGAGAAGAAAGTCTTCATTCAGGCCTAATCAATCAAGATGAGGAAAGAGCTAAATTTTTTAGACACAGACGAACAAAGATACAACATCATAGAGCAAAACAGTGTGGAGAAAAGGTATTGAATTGATAATATTGATTAGAAAGGTAATGTACTTACAATAAATCTAAAAATCTATAATTTAAGTTGTATATGTGAACAGATCAATTTACTATTTCAGTTTAACCATTGAAGCATCGAGTCTCTTAACCGAGCAGGACTTAAAAGTCTTTTGTAATTGAGATACATCCCAAGGAGTAGCAAATATTTTGATCATAGAAAGTATCATTGGATATGCCCGATACCTATTGACAGGCTAAGTGAGTGTTTGATAAAGGATGGTAGCATTAGATGCCAGATACTAAGTGACAAACTATCTTTTAAATCATCTAGCAAGGTCACACCTAACAGTATGTTTGTAACCTTTAACAAGGTTGGCTCTTAACCGATCTCACTTCAGAACAGTGAAAATTTGGGTTACCGATCCTAGTATTTTTTCCCTTAACAAGGTTTCCATGTTAAAAATCCATGTGTTAATGTGTATATGAGTCATTACTTTATTTTTTTGCATATCACTTAAGTAAATCTGGATTGCTCAGTATACAATAATTATTTACTGTGTTTCGGTAAATAGTAAGACTACTTATTAGTAAACATACAGAAGAAGGTTTTTCAAAGCATTCTGACAAGTAGTACTTTGATAAAATTATTTCAAGGCATTAATCTTGTAGGACTGAAGATATTTAGAGGTATAATTTGCAGTACTAAGTTTGAAGGGTTGATTTAAGGATTAATTTTTGAGGCTACTGATTCACCCCCCCTCTAAGTTATTACTAGCAATTGGTATCAGAGCTTGTGTGCTTAGAAGGAAGGTTTCAAGACAGAATCTAAAGATCACAAGATGAACAGACGAGATGTGCCCAAGTTGAATGAAGACAACTTTGCTTCATGGAAAAGTAGAATAAGACTCCACTTATCAGGTATTGGAAATTATGTTACTCAATATTTAGATACTGAATATGTGTTGCTGACAGGAGCACCCACAGTTGAAAAATTGAGAGAGAAGCATGAGCACAACTGCATGATGATAGAGCTTGCTTCCTCACTCTTTGATGCTGAATTTGAAGATTTCAAAACATGCACAACTGCAAAGATGATTTGGGACAAATTGAAGCTTGTACATGGTGGTGATAAAAATGTTCTGAGAGCCAAGGCAGAAAGCCTTAGAGGAAATTTTGATAATCTCAGAATGAAAGAAGGTGAAAATATCACATAGTACAACACAATAATCAAAGAGGTATTCAATGCTATCTGAGGAGTTGGAGGTGTACTAGATGAAGACACAGTGGTAAGTAAAATTCTAAGAACCTTACTACCTACTTATGCTATTAGAGTATCTACCATACAAGAAATGAGAGCAGTAGAAAATACAAATGTTACTCTAGATAGTTTGATTGGAAGACTGATTTCATTTGAGATGAATAATTTTGATAATAATGTCTTATCAAACATAGATTCTACACTCAAATCTTCTTTGAGAATAAGTAAATCAAGTCATAAACACACTATGAGAAAAGATAGTGATAGTGAAAGTGAAGAAGAATATCTTGATGAAATTGAAGCACTTATGGAAAGAAGAATGTAGAGAGGCAAAGGTAAATACAAAGGTAAATTACCACTTGTATGTTTTAATTGTAAATAAATTGGAAACTTTGCTGCAAGATGTCCTAACAGAAGAAAAGATGATTGAAGTAATGAAAGGTCATATGAAAAGAAGTTTGACAGAGGTGATTATAGAAGCAACTGACAGTCATAAAGAAGAGATACCCGAGACTACAAGGACAAAGGAAAGAAGGCCAGTTACCTAGAAAAATGCAAAGATGAAGATACTGACACTAAATCTGATGAAGACATCAAGATGGTGTTTGTGGCAGTAAAAGATGATTTATATGATGATGAAGAAAGGTATGTAGAAACTAAAATCATATATAAAATTAGCAAAAATGATGTCTAGATAATAGATAGTGGTTGCACTCACCATATGACCAGTGACAAACAAAAGTTTGAGACTTTTGAATACTATAATGGTTGTTCAATAAGAATGGGTAATGACACACCTTGTCCAATTGAAAGTAAGGGAACTATAATGTTGAATAACCTGATAAAATGTGAAAATTCTTATTGGATGAAATGATTGAATTATAATCTATTGAGTGTTTCTCAGTTCAATAACTCAAGTCATAGAGTATCATTTGAGAATAAGAAGGAAAAGATCTTCAATAAATTAGGAGGTCTATTTGGTACTGGTGAGCATACAAAAGGTAACTTATTCTATCTGAATGATACTAACACCACTTTCTTAATGGCTAGAAATGAAGACATATGGTTATGGAATAAAATATTCTATCATGTAAACTTTGACAACATGATAAAGATAGGAAGAAAGAGAAATGTAAGAGGCTTATTGACGATGATTAAGCCTGACAATATCATGTGCAAAAATTGTCAAAAATGTAAGATGACAAAGTCTAGTTTCAAAAGAAAAACCCATACATATGATGCCATTATAGAATTATTCCATACTGATCTATGTAGACCCATGAGGAAAAAGAGTTACTATGGTGATATATATTTTATTCTCTTTGTTGATGATTACTCTAGAATGATAACAGTAATGTTTCTAAAAGATAAATCTGAAGCATTCAAGATATTCAAATGGTACAAAGCAATGATAGAAAAAAAAATGGTAAAGAATTGAAATGCTTAAGATTAGATAGAGGAGGGGAATTTATTTGAGATGAATTCACTAATTTTTGTAATGAACATGGAATCAAAAGACAAGTCTCTACACATAAAACACCATAGAAAAATGGAATTGTGGAAAGAAGGAACAAATCCATTGTTGATTGTGCAAGGACATTGATGATAGAAAAATGCATCACCCAAATCTTTTGGAGTGAAGATGTCAGTACTACTATTTACACATTGAATAGATTACAATTGAAGAAAGATACCAAGAATACACCTTATGAGCTATGGTATGGTTACACACCCAATGTAAGTTACTTCTAAATTTTTGGAAATCAATGTTATATCTTAAAAGATGATAGAAATGGAAAGCTTGACTCCAAGAGTGATGAAGGGATATTTCTAGGATATTCCACCAAGAGCAAGGCTTATAAATGTCTCAATAAAGCCTCTAACAAAATTGTTGAAAGTGCAAATGTAAAGATAGATGAATTTGCAGAGAAGAATGAAAAGGAAAGCATAAAAGAACCAGAGTACTACAATAGATTTGTCTATAATGAAGAACCTCACACTCTACCTAAAAAACAATGTATAGCTCCCAAGCAACAAATTATTGCACTTGAGCATCAGGCTGTAAATACTGACAATCAGGATATTGCTCAAAATGATGTACCAAGTGATGGAGATCAAAATGAAGGACACAATGATGATCAAGATGATAGACAAAGATATGAATCTATAATTTCCAGATATGTCAGAAGGAACCATCCACATAACCAGATCATTGGAGACAAGAAGGCTGGTATCAGAACTAGAAGTAAGTCTCTAAACACAAGATGTCATATTTTTTATTTTGAATAAAAATCTGTTAATGCTACACTTGATAATAATGAATAGATTAGTGATATGAATGAGGAGATTGAGTAGATTGAAAAAGACAAGACATGGAAACTTGTACCGAGACCAAATGACAAGAATGTCATCGGTACAAAATGGATATTCAGGACAAGACTAGTATGCACAAGAAGAAGGGATTGACTATGGAGAGACCTTTGCACCCATTGCTAGGCTAGAAGGAGTGAGAATATTACTTTCTTATGCTGCATGTAAAGGATTCAAGGTATTCCAAATGGATGTCAAGACTGCATTCCTAAATGGAATACTTGAGGAAGAGGTATACATTGAACAACCAGAAGGATTTGTTGATCCAGGCAAGAGGGAAATGGTATGTAGACTACACAAACCCCTGCATGGATTGAAACATGCACCCTGAGCCTAGTATGAAATACTTCATTCCTATCTTATAAGTATTGGATTTGTAATAACTAGTGAAAACATTAATCTTTATTTGAAGGAAGATACTGATGCTAACATTTTGATTGTTGAGCTATTTGTTGATGGCATCATATTTAAAGGAAATGATATGCTATGCAAATCATTTGCAAATGAAATGAGCAAAGGGTTTAAGATTTCTATGTTTGGAGAGATCAAGTTCTTTCTTGGTCTATAGATTATGCAACAAGATGAAGGCATTTTCATTACACAATCCAAATACATCAAGGAATTGTTGAAAATTTTCAAGATGGAAGATTCCAAACCAGTTGGAACACCGATGGCATTTGGATGTAAGCTGACAAAGGAGAACAAATCATCAGAGGTAAATCAGACTTTGTACAGATCAGTGATTGGAAAAATCATGTATGTTGTACATGCTAGACCAGATATTGCACATGCACTAGGAATAGTTGCAATATTTTCTTCTAATCCTAGGGAATCACATATGACTGCTATGAAAAGAATCCTAAGATATCTAAAGAATACTGAGGAATATGGCTGATGGTATAGAAGAGAAGGAAAATTTGACCTTAAGGTCTTTATCGACACTTATTAGGCTAGAAATATTGATGACCAAAAGAGCACAACTGGAGAAGCATTCTTTATGGGTGACAAACTTGTCACATGGATCAGCAAGAGGCAAGGATGCTTCTCCCAGTCTACTATAGAAGTAGAGTATGTTTTTGCTGCTACAAATTGCTCAAATATTGCATGGATCAAATAGTTACTGGAAGGTATGCATATGAGAATTCTTGAACCAGTAATTATATATTGTGACAATACCAGTGCAATGAACATTTCAAAGAATCTAGTCATTCACGCTAAAACAAAGCATCTTTCCATCAAGTATCATTATTTGAGAGAACAAGTTCAAGAAAAGGAGGTGATACTTGAGTATCTGTAATCTAAGGAAAAATTAGTCGATATCTTCACCAAGCCACTGCCCAAGGATGCATTTGAATACTTGAGTAAGAGACTAGGGGTCAGACCGTTGTCTATTGATCAGTAAAATGACTAGAAGACTGCATCAACCTACATATTATCAAAATATCATTCATGTTGATGCAAGAAAAGAGATGGTCATCAAAGTATATCTATACACAGCAAGGTATTTAACTACTCTAAGCACTAGAGTTATTGTATTACCAATGGATAGGGAAATTCAAGGAGTATATTATGGATAGAAAGGATTTGTTTGGCATTACTATCAAAATATTTGTTTGGCATTGCTGTCAAAGGGAGAGATTATATCCATTATCACCTCAGGGAGATATTATATCTATTAAGGAGAGATTATAAAAGAAGAGATTATATCCATCACATTATCCAAAGGAAGAGATGTAACCAGAAAGGGAGTGTACATACAAAGAGAGAATTGATGACAAGAGAAATCAAAAGAAAAGAGAACAGTAAAAGGGAGAGAGTTTGACACATGAAGAAAAGAACACATCACACCAAAAGAAAAAAAAGATTCTACATTTATCCAGTGAAGGGATTGAAGAAAGACAGAAAGTTGCAAGAATAAAATCTAAGCTCATATGAACTTACGGAGGACCAGATATTTGTATCAGTCATAGTACATAAGATTGGTAGTTTGATGAATTTTAACTATTACATTTCATATATTGTATTAGTAGTAATAAAGTGTGATAGTGTAGTGTGTTTCCATCAATGCCAAAGGGAGAGATTGATGAGGTATAACTTATTGAATGTTTGAAGATGTTAAGTTGATGATCATAGTGACATAAGAAAGTTAAGGAAAGACATTAAATCAATTAATGTATTGTATTGTCATTGATGTCAACAAGATATAATCTATATGGTTATGGACATACTGCCAAAGACCTCAAAGAACTAATGAATAAAAGGCTATGCTATCACTAATGCATATAAGTCAAATATTCACAAAGTGACTATATACACCAATAGAGTACATACCAACGGACAAAGTAAAAGAGAAAAGTCATAGTGTTACCCGACGAGCAAATGCACAGCATTACAGATGAGAAAATTCAGTGTTACCTGACGAGAAAAGCACAGTGTAACCTGACAGACATAATTGTAGTGTTGCTTGACAGACAGAGATCCCAAAGACAACTAAAGTCACACCAACGGAACAGTCAGTTATCACTAATGACTAACTGAAGTATTAACTGACAGAAGTGTGAGTTCGGAAATGACAAAATGCTTAGCTGTCAAGAGCTAAAAATAGACTTAACTAATACTTATCATTGTTTTAATTGACAAGATAAATTCGGAGATAAGTAAAGGATTTAAAGCTACCTTGTCTAGTTGGCAAGAAGATCTCTACGAGATAAAACTAGAGTTTTTCTTTAAATCTAATTAGCAAGAATTGTGGATCACACCAAGATCAAGAAAGCCAAGAAATGGTGAACCATATCTATAAAGAGAAAACCTAATTCATTATGAAGGTGGTGAAGGGGAGTGACAAGAGAATAGATGCTAAAGAGATTCTTAAGGAGAAGAAAGTCTTCATTTAGACCTGATCAATCAAGCTGAGGAAAGAGCTAAATTCTGCAGACACCGATGAACAGAGATACATTATCATAGAGATAAATAGTGTGGAAAATCTATTGAATTGACAATACTAATCAGAAAGGTAATATACTTAAAATAGATCTGAAAATTTGCAATTCAAGTTGTATATGTGAACAAATCAATTTATTGTTTCAGTATAACCATTGAAGCATCAAGTCTCTTAACCAAGTAGGACTCAAAAGTCTTTTGTAATTGATATACATCCCAAGGGGTATCAAAAATTTTGATCATAGAAATTAGCATTAGATATGCCCAATACCTATTAACAGGCCAAGTGAGTGTTTGATAAAGGATGGTAGCATTAGATGTCAGATACTAAGTGACAAACTATCTTTTAAATCCTCTAAAAAGGTCACACCTAAGAGTATGTTTGAAACCTTTAACAGGGCTAGCTCTTCACCAAGCTCACTTTAGAAGAGTGAAAATTTGGGGTATCGGTCCCTGTGGTTTTCCCCTTAACAGGGTTTTCAAGTTAAAAATACATGTGTTAATGTGTCTATGAGTCATTACTTTATTGTTTTGCAATTCACTTAAGTAAATCTAGATTGATCAGTATACACTAGTTATTTACTGTGTTTTGGTAAATAGTAAGACTGCTTATTGGTAAACATACATAAGAAGGTTTTTTAAAGTATTCCAACAAGTAGTAATTTGATAAAATTATTTCAAGGCATTCATCTTATAGGACCGAAGATAACTAGCGGTATAATTTTTGGTACTAATTTTGAAGGGTTTATTTAAGGATTAATTTTTTAGGCCACTGATTCACCCCCACTCTCAGGTATTACTAACATAATGTGATGCTAGTAACATAGCAGTGGGTGTAGTCTTAAGTCGGGAAGGAAGACCAATAGCCTTCTTTAGTGAAAAGCTTAATGAAGCAAAATCTAGGTACTCATCATATTATCTAGAGCTTTATGCATTGGTTCAAGCTCTAAATAAGAGGAGACACTAATTTTTTCCAAAAGAATTTGTAGTATATAGTGATAACCATGCTTTGAGATATATAAATACATAGAAGAAGCTTATCTTAAGGCATATAAAATGGATGGAGTTTCTGCAGTCATATACTTTTACTATCAAGCGTAAAAAGGGGGTGAATAACAAGGTAGCATATTCCCTTAGTAAGAGATTTCTTACCATCCAGGAGATTAAGTTTAAGAGTACAAGGATTGAAGGTTTCAAAGACCTTTATGAAGGAGATTCAGATTTCTCAAAAATCTATAAGGTGTGTACTGATTTTGAGAATCAATTTCATACTGAGTTTGCAGAGTATACCTTACAAAATGGATTTTTGTTTAAAGGGAAGAAACTATGTGTTCCAAGGGGTTACATGAGGGATAACCTCATCCAAGAGAAGCACAATGGAATTTTGAGTGGACACTTTGGGTTAAAGAAAACCCTAGATTAAGTGGAGAGATACTATTGGTCACCTAAGATACAGAAAGATGTAAGAAGATATGTTGAGTATGTCAGAAGGAAAAAGGGACATCATAAAATGCAGGTCTTTATAAGCCATTTCCCATCACAAATAGACCATGGGACTGCATAAGCATGGATTTCATAGTGGGGTTACCTAGGAATCCAACTGGTCTAGACAGTGTGTTAGTGGTAGTGGACAGATTCAGTAAAATGATTCATTTCATACCATGTAAAACAACAAATGATGCTAGTCACATTTCCCATATTTTATTCAAGGAGATAATGAGGATCCATGGCTTTGCAATGAGTATAGTTGCAGATAGAAATGTGATGTTTATAGGGCACTTTTGGAAGACACTGTGGAAAAGAATAGGAAATAACTTGTCTCATAGTTCTGCATATCATCCTCAAATAGATGGTCTGACATAAGTGATAAATAGGTTTCTTTGTAACTTTCTAATTTTTTTCACAAAATAGTATGGGAAAGGATAGGAGAAAGTCATCCCATGGGAAGAATTTGCCAACAATGACAGCACAAACAGGACTACTAGTAAGAGTCCATTTGAGATTGTATATGGTATACATCCAAGGGGTGTAGTGGAGCTCAAGGAATTAAAAGGATATGAAGGAATTAGTGGGCATGCATATGATTCTTCATAGTCAATGAGAGAAGTTCATGAACAAGTGAAAAAGACTCTAATGAAGGCCAATCAGAAGTTGAAGGCTAAGAAAGATGAAGGAAGGAGAGACCTAAAATTTTAGGTAGGAGACTTGGTGATGGTATATCTAAACAAGGCTAGACTATAGAAGGGAATACCAATCAAACTATAGATGAAGAGGATTGGACCTTGTAAGGTATTGGCTAAGTATGGTTCCAATGCCTACAAGATAGATATACCAAAGGATATTTCTATTTCCCAATTTTCAATATGAAAGAATTGATTCCATACAAAGGACCGGACATAGATGAGGAAGAGTACAATATATGGGTAACTAAGGATGTGGAAGAACTTAAAGTACCTATTCAAGCTAAGCCACAAGTGGATAGGATTCTGGATTCAAGGGTGAAGAAGAAGACAAGAAAGAAACTCTACATGGAACACTTGGTGAAATGCGAACACCAGCCTAAATTAGAGGCTACATAGATAGAAAAGGGAGACTTTAGGAAGCATGGAATAAGAATTTAGTTCATCACACTGAAGATACCTTCATTTTCTTGGTGCAGGGGGAGGATGTCGCAGGAGCACCTTAAGGTCTTGAAGAGATCTTTAAAAAATTATGGCTTTTAGGTTAGTTTGGATAACAAATAAAGTTAATAAGGACTAAAAATGAAGAAATCAGTGTGTTTAGTGTGTGTCTATGGATAGGATTGATTAGGGTTTAAGGTTGGATGTAATCAAATAGGATCTAGGGGTCTAAGTCCTAGAAAGTCAACCAAAAGGTCAAAGGTTGACCAAAACTCAAAAATGGAGTGGAACTTTAAATTATGATGTTTTTGTATGTTTTAAGGTCATATTAAGTGTTTTAGGATTGATTTGGGTCATTGGAAGTAGTAGTTTGTCATTTGTGCAAAAGATGTAAAAGTTGCTCATGACAACTTTGTAACTTTGCAAAGTTGTCATAACAACATTTCCTAAAAACTAGGAAAGGGGTTTAATGGTGCCAAAATCCCAACATGAGGGTCCAAAAATTTTGGAATATGATATGTAAGGTGGATAAAACCATAATCTAGCAGTTGGTTGTCATTGTGTACAGACTCTGTTTTGAGAAGAAGAGTTTTAGACTTTATTTTGTTAACATAGCCATCATCCAGTACTTTAATGGATTGATTGGAGTGAATTAATGCATTGATATAGTTTTTTGTGTTATTTATTTGTTCTCTATGGAATTTTTTTATTTTTTTAGTGTTCTTTCTTATCAATTTGTAAATTCTTTGTGTTTTACTGGTTCCCTGTCCTATTCTGAATCAGTCATGTAAAATGTGAACCCCACTTGACTTACCATGGTTGGAAAGATATGGCCACTTGGGATCAAGTAGGGGACCTTTTATATAGTTTACATATGGTCTTTTGAGTCATTTCTTGTAGGGTAGCTATTTTTTCTAACAAGCCCTAGGCGAGTGTAGTGGCATTCTAGTTAGAGGCTTGTGTAGTATAGTAGCATGGAAAGATGCTAAATGGATTGGATTGAACTAATAAATGGTGGTATAATGTGGAGGATTGTATCCTTGATTATTGTATGCAAGGAGAAGGTTGGGGAAGTTGCATAGAGCAACCATTAAAGATAAAGAAACTAGACTAGTGAAGATGCTCTTAAAACCCTTAAAAATAGGGGTTTAGAGAAAAGCTAGTGTACAGATAGAGTGTGGGACAAAAACCTTGAAATCATAGAGCCTAGGATAGACCTAAAAATAATCCATAGTTTATTTTTGGGTTTGTTAAGGATTTTTGTGTATAAAACCTAGAAGACTACTTTTTAGGAGGCCTTATTTATCAAAAAGGCTACAAGGCCTCAAAATCCAAAAACTAGGAACCTAATTGAAACCCAATGAAGGGATCCATGAAATGGATCAGAACCTATTGTAAATGACCTAGGAATGGTCAAAAATCCTATTTCTACTGACAAGGAAAGATTGGAGAGAAATTGGCTAGCATAAGCCTATGGGTGCATAGTGGAATGGAGAAGGACTTGAAGGGTGTTTGAAGTTGGTGGAGAGCTCTAAAGGAGATAGGGGATCATAGAGTTTTAATCTAGTTAGGTTAGTGATAGAAACCCTTATAAGACCAAAGAATGGGTCTTGGAGAGAGCAATAATTCTCTTAGGAGTTGGAGCTCCTCATCAACCATGCATGATATAAATAGAAGGTTGTAAAATATACTTACCTCCATCATTGCCCAAAAAAACCATGGTTTTTGCACTTTCCTAAGCCAAAGGTTACCCTTCTTCTATTTCATGTCTTGAATTGGTCTTTACCTACATACAATAGTATCACACTGATACCCATAAAATTTTTGGTATTGATTAGACACCCATAGTTAAAATTGATGCAGATAGAATTTATCTTGCATTAGATATTCCTAGTAGGGAAGATGGGATAGATTTGTCTATCCAATCAGGGTTGAAATTTTCTATAGGCAACATGATTAGTGTTTTAACATAATTTTGCTGCATTGGCTAAAAAATCCACGGTTAGGAAATCCCAACTTACCTCCCTCAATGAAAGCCTTGTTGTTCCAAGATGATATAGCAGATATTATTGTATTATTATGTTGTGTGATTGATAGACCTTATGTTTAGTACATTTAAGAATGGATGTTTCATTTTTTTCTAACCTTCTATTATGATAAAAATTAGGTCAATTAGGCTTAACTTATAATGTAATCATTGCATGAATGACTTCTGAAGTTAAAGAAAGAGTGGAAGTTCTATTTGAGCTTCATGTTATTCTATATAGTTGATACTAAAAGACCATAGCAACTAGGTTTAACAAAAAAATGGAATATTTTAGGAGGTATTCCAACTTACAATTATTTTCCCCAGTTGCAAAAAGAAGAGGGCATGAAAAGACTATTTTTTATACAATAAAAGGGGATGAAATAATAAAATAATAATATGTTTCGATCTATCCTATTGAAAATTAATAGATGCTTCTTGGAGGCATTTATAAAGCGGTGGTTGGGCATTATGTTCATCATCCATAAGTTATTTATTGTCTTTGTATTTGCGACTACATTTGTAATTTGGAATTGGATTCCTTTTTTCTAGTTTTAGAGATGCAAGACCCTTTTTGAATTTGGAGTCTGAGTGGTAGTAACTCCTCACCCTAGTCTCCCTATAGCTCCAAATTTAAAAATCCTTCCTGTGAAGAGTTATTTCTAAACACTCATTATAATATTGCAGATAAACAAAATCTACAATTATATCTTTGATCTATATTATTGAGCTTCTTATGTGTCTACTTCAGGAAAAATATATAAATATAATAACCATTTTAAAGATCAATATCATTATCAAGATACATTATTACAAATTTGGAATTCAATTATATGGACTTCTTACAAGAGACTAACTTCCAAACAAGATCATTTTCTCTATTGGATTCACAATGATATTCATCTAGTGTAGGAGCACCTAGGTAGGGCTAAAAGGGTAACCTAGGGGTTATTATGTGTTTTTTGGCTTGCAATGGTCCTAGCCAAACCACTAATTCAATAATGAGATTACATGGATCCTAGAGTGTGGTGAGTTAGATTAGGAGGCCTTATTAGGTCAATAGTGACCTTCTTTGAAAGTATTGTCCACACTTGTCTAGTTGAGTACATGTTGCCAATATAGTGAGAAAAGGGTGTATTTCTGCATTTTGATGTGAAATTGGGAAAGGGAGTGATTATAAGACCTATTTTATGTTTAAATATCTTATATAGGATTTTTGTTAAGTTTTATGAGCTTTTGGCCAAGTTTGGAAGCAAAACACAGTTGTAATAGTTGTCAATGTTGCCATTGACAACATTGACAACATTTGTTGCATGATTGCATTTTTGAGAAAAGTGATTTCTTAACTATCTGAAACTGATGGGACAAGGATTTGGTCAACTATATAATTCCTCCCTCTACCTTGACAAGATTTTGGTTGATTTTGGAAATTTTGTGTACACACTGTGTAAAAAAAGAAAGAGTTGCAGTTCACCAATTTCTTGGCATTTTGTGTTTTAATGGATTAGATTGCTTACTGTGGTTCATGAATAATGTAGAGTAGTTCTTTTTGAATTTTTGTGTGGTGTTTGATTAGTATTTTGAGTGGTTTTAGTTAGTTTTTAAATTAGTTTGTTTTAAACCTTGTCGCTGGTCTGAACTAGGAAGCCTATGCAAATGGAGTTATAGCTCATTATTTTATCGTGGAAAGTGCACAAGCTCTTGGAATGGGTAAGGTGAATATTTGTACTATATGTATGCATGAGGAAGGGCCCTGGAAAGCTTGTTTTCCATTTTTTCAATGATTCCCAAAGTGAGCCTGTGATGAATGGCTCGGGGTTGTAGAGCATTGCAAGTGGTTTACAGTGGGTTGAATACATTGGATGCTTTGAATTGAGATTGTGGAGAGGTAGAGGGATGTTTGTGTTGGAAAGTGACATTGCAAGCAATTGTTATTTTTTCATTGATGTCAAACCTTAACTGGTGAGACTATTGTTATTTGTTTGAGAATGATATCTATTGTTGATGAAGAAGATTTAACAAGAAGACGAAGTGAATGGTTGAGTTAAGGAAAATAAAAGGGTACTTGATCAATTGGAACTCTGGCAAAGTAATTAGTTGTTTATCTTTTAAAGATAGTTTTTCTGCCTGTTTTGTGCCAAGCAAGTTTGGCTTGTTTTGAGTGAAGTTGCTTGTGCTGAGAAAAGTTGTTTGTGTCGAGAGAAGTTGTTTGTGATGAGAAAGTTTGTTCAGTGTCGAGCACCAGTGAAATTTCCAAGTGAAAATAGTGATGTTGGCCAACTTACAGTATTTGGATTAATGATGAGATTTGAGATCTCTGGCCGACTTAGTTAATTTTATTGGTATATGTAATGTTAATTAAAGATTGATCCATGTCATTTAATGTATGGGTAACCGTAATTAATGCATGGTTTCAAGATTTAATGAGACTACTTTGGAGAAGTAAATGTAATGAAATGATGGAATGATCCATTGGATCTGACCTAACCTAAGATCTACAATCTTGATTAAGTAACAAAGATTTATCTGACCTAGATAAAGAGGTATATGATAACCTCAAGGGGTTATTCATTAAGTGTAGAAGTGGATGGATGTATGCAAGAGGTTTGCATAGTTGATTTACTGTTTGGCATGACCTAGGAGAGAAGGCTGAATATAGATGCAGAGAGTTGCATGTGTGATTGCTTGACAGATTTCCAAGCAGATCAGAAGATTGAAATGACAATGGAGGCCATCTAGTAAGTTAGCATCAGAGCTTTAATTGGATCTGAATTTGCAAAGTAAGTTGTATGTATCAGATCACAACTATTGATTACTTTCTAACCATTGTATTAGTTAAAATCCTTTAACAAGGTTGACCTAATAGTCATCTGTATAAATCCTCTAACAAGGTGACATTTAGGTGGAATGTTCTAAGTCCTCTAACAAGGCCACTCCTAACAAGGTGATTAAATCCTTTAACCAGGTCACACCTAACAGTGTGTTATTGTAACCTTTAATAGGGTTGGCTCCAAACAGAGCTCACTTCAGAAGAGTGAAACTTGGTAGCATGTTACTGGTGGTTTTTCCCATATTGGTTTTCCACGTTAAATACTTGTGTCAACTTGTGTGAATCCTTATGGTTTTTTTTACTGTTATGTTTCTACAAGCTAATTACATTAGACAATAAAATGCATGATTAAGTTGTTGACATATGCTACTGCTGCCGAGTAGATCTAAAATATAGAAATTTTTATTTGCTACATATAGACTTGAGGATAACTAATTTACCCCTCCCCTCTTAGTTATTCTAAATTCATTCTAACAATTGGTATCAGAGCTTTGGTCTCTTAAAAATAGTTTGAAGGTACTTGGAGCAAAAATATCAAGATGTATAAGAAGGAGGTTCCAAAGCTGAACAAAGATAACTTCCCTGCATGGCAGAGTTTGATGAAACTACATCTAGCTAGTATTGGAGATGATGCTAACTGACTTATTGAAAATGACTATGTATCACCTACTACTCTCACAGATGCACAACTAAGAGAAAAGCAAGAGCACAATCAAGCAATGTTGGGATTGCATCCTCGTTGAGCTATTCAGAGTTTGATGATATAAAGAGTTGAACAAATGCAAAGAAGATGTGGGATAAACTTGTAACTGTCTATGGTAGAGACACAAATGTGCTGAGAGCTAAATCAGAAAGTCTAAGAGGTAAGTTTGATGAGATGAAAATGCAAGAAGGTGAAAATGTTAATCAGTATTATGGTAGAGTAAAAGAAGTTGTAAATGCCAGAGGAGCTAATGGAACAATAGATGAGAAAACTATTATGAGAAAGGTACTGAGAAATTTACTTCTTGTATATGCTATTAGAGTTTCTGCAATTCAAGAACTGAGATGTACTCCTAACAATAATCTGAATCTGGAAAATCTGATAGGCAGACTCACTGCATTTGAAATGTCAAATTATGATAACTACAATCCACAAGGTATTGATTCTACTTTTAGAACTCAATTGGTTCTCAATATATCTAAGAAAGGAAAGAAACATGCAAACAGTAATAGTGACACTACTGATGATGATCTTGAGGAACTTGAAGCACTTATGGAAAAAAGGTTATCCAGAGGAAAGGAAAATACAGAGGTAAACTTCATATCATTTGTTTTTCATGCAATAAAGTTGGTCATATATCTGCTAGATGTCCTGATAAGAATGAAAAAGATGAAAGAAAGGACAAAAAATACAAAGACAAAAAAGATGACTGAGACTTCAGGAAATATAAGGATTACAAAGACAAAGGTAAGAAATCTTGTTATATTGTTGAAGAAACTTCTGACAATGATACTGACAATTCTGATGACAATGATATAGAAGTTGTTTATG
>MU228107.1:1007120-1020601 GCA_018584345.1 Thuja plicata
ATTGTTGGAAAGTGACATTGCAAGCAATTGTTATTTTGTCATTGATGTCAAACCTTAACTAGTGAGACTATTGTTATCTGTTTGAGTACCATATCTATTGTTGATGAAGAAGATTTAACAAGAAGACGAAGTGAATGGTTGATTTAAGGCAAATAAAAGGGTACTTGATCAGTTGGCACTCTGGAAAAGTAATTAGTTGTTTATCTTTCAAAGATAGTTTTTCTGGCTGTTTTGTGCCAAGCAAGGTTTGCTTGTGCCGAGTGAAGTTGCTTGTGCCAAGAATTTTTTTTTGTGCTGAGCGAAGATGTTTGTGACAAGCAAGTTTGTTCAGTATTGAGCACCAGTGAAATTGTCGAGTGAAAACAATGATGTTGGCTGACTTACAATATTTTGATTAATGATGAGATTTGAGATCTCTCGCCGACTTAGTGAATTTTATTGGGATATGTAATGTTAATTAAAGATTGATCCATGTCATTTAATGTATGGGTAACCATAATTAATGCATGGTTTCAAGATTTAATTAGAGACTACTTTGGAGAAGTAAATTTAATGAAATGATGGAATGATCCATTGGATTTGACCTAACCTAAGATCTATGATCTTGATTAAGTGGCAAAGATTTATCTAACCTAGACAGAGAGGTATATGATAACCTCAAGGGGCTATTCATTAAGTGTGAAAGTGGATGGATGTATGCAAGAATTTTGCATAGTTGATTTACTGTTTGGCATGACCTAATAGAGAAGGATAAATACAGAAGCAGAGAGTTGCATGTGTGATTGCTTGATGGATTTCCAAGCAGTTCAGAAGGTTGAAATGACAATGTAGGCCATCCAGTAAGTTAGCATTAGAGCTATAATTGGATCTAAATTTTCAAAGTAAGTTGTATGTATCAGATGACAACTGTTGATTACTTTCTAACCATTGTATCAGTTAAAATCCTTTAACAAGGTTGACCTAACAGTCATTTGTATAAATCTTCTAAGAAGGTGACGTTCAGGTGGAATGTTCTAAGTCCTCTAATGAGGCCACTCCTGACAGGGTGATTAAATCCTTTAACCAAGTCACACCTAATAGTGTGTTATTGTAACCTTTAACAGGGTTGGCTCTTCACAGAGCTCACTTCATAAGAGTGAAACTTGGTAGCATGTTACTGGTGGTTTTTCCCGTATTGGGTTTCCACGTTAAATATTTATGTCAACTTGTGTGAATGCTTATGGTTTGTTTTACTATTATGTTTCTACAAGCTAATTACATTAGACAGTAATCTGCATGAATAAGTTGTTGACATATGCTACTGCTGCCAAGTAGATCTGAAATACATAAAGTTTTATTTGCTACATCTAGACCTGAGGATAACTTATTCACCCCTCCCCTCTCAGTTATTCTAAATTCATTCTAATAGTTTGAAGAAGCCCCAAACTGAAGGATAAGGTTTAATGAAGAGTTCTAAGCACTAAGAAACCAAACCCCAATGTAGTCTCCAAAACATTTGAGGAGTGGAAACCAGTAAAAATCTTGAAGGTTTCCATAAAAGGGTGTTTGTAAGTGGAGTTTTTTTGGGCACTTTTTTGGAAGTGATTGACTTTATTGGAAAAAAGGTGACCAAATAGGCCTAATTGCTTGTAGCCCTATTTGGGAGTTCTTGAAGGCAAATATTGAACTCGATTAGAGTTCCATTGCAAGAAGTGTTGGTGAACATTGGGTTGGATCCAATTGACCTAATTAGAAGCCTATCTCTCCATATTCATGTGATTTTGAACCTTATGGATCAGTTAGTAAAGGAGGTGTGAAGAGACCTCCATGGGGCTTTGTGAAGCAAATTGTATTTTTTTGATTGGTGGACTCAAGATGAATGGGAGAAGGTTGTTGAGTACATGAACCTTAGAAGTGAGGGTTAGTGAAAGACCCTAATAGGCCAGATAAGAGGCCTATTGAAGACCCTAGTTGAAGTTAGGGTATAGAGAAAGGCTTGTAGCTACATCAAATTGGTATCAGAGAAAGTAAAGACTTGGGAAAATAGTGTATGCCTGTAGCTACTAGTGAATTAGTGGGAGAGTCAAGCATGGTGACTAATGCAGAGCTAGCAAAAGAGGTGGATGAGAAAAAGGAGAAAAATAGACTCCTTGAAGAAGTCTTAGAAGGAATGAAGATAAGGATAGAAGAAGTTTCTAATGCAACTAGGAACAAATATGGTGAAAGTAATGATGGGGGTAAGAAGATTGCTGAGGAAGACATTATCCCTGAAGCAAACCCTTTCTTGAACAAGGAACCCTTTCTAAAAGCCTTAAAAACCCTAGAAGGAAAGTCATTGGAGGGAATACCACTGTTTAGTGGAAAGATGGACTTTGAAGCAGTGATGGATTGGATTGAAGGAATGGAGAACCATTTTGAGTGTGAAGGTGTGACAAAGGCATAGAAGCTCAAGATGGCAAAGTCAAGACTCAGAGGGTCAATACTAACATGGTGGAGGTATCTTCAAGATGAGAGGATAAGAATGGGAAATCAGCCTATAGCCAATTGGAATGCCATGGTGACCAAGCTGAAAGGAAACTATTTTCTAGAAGATTTTGAAATCCAACTCCATAGGAAAAGGGAAAATCAATAAAAAAAAGACATGGATGTGGCCTCTTATATAGATGAGTTTTAGAGGTCATGTCTTAGATCCAAGAAAAAAGAAGAAGAATCAATTAAGGTGGTAAAGTACTTGTGTGGATTGAAATGGAACATCCAAGAAGAGATTAGTTTATGGACACCAACCACAGTTTAGAGGTGTCATCAACTAGCTCTAAAGGTGGAAGAAAATAATAGAAAGAAAGATGATTCTAACATAAAATATAGAGGTAGAAGAAGAGACCAACAAGGTCAAAGAGGAGGTTATCAAGGTAGAGGAAATAAGAAAATAACCCAAGGTTAGACATAACTGACAGAGCATAGTAGTGAAATCACTCCAAGAGTGGCTTATACTAGAGGTAGGGGTAACCAAGGAGGACCTAGCAGAGGAAGAGGAGGTAGAAGTAACTCATAATTTTCAACTATGAAGTGTTACGAATTTGGTCAATTAGGCCATCCAGTATATAGATGCCCTGAGAAGCCTACTTCATCCAATCATGACAAGAGAGTGGCATATTCTCATGAGGACACTTCAAGTGTCAAGGTAGCTAATATTGATAATCTTGATTCAAAGATGGACTAAAATCTAATTTTTAGGAGGGTGTTGATAAGGCAACAAGTTAAGGAGGAACCTACACATAGGAGGGATTTGTTTAGGATAAGATGCAAGATCCTTGGCAAAGTTTGTAAGGTGATTGTGGATTTAGGCTCCATAGATAACATAATATCAAAGGAGGTAGTAGATAAACTCAAGCTAACTAAAGTACCCCATGTGAATCCATACAAGGTGACATGGTTCAATAAAGGCCAAAGTGTATTAGTGAATGAAAAGACATGGGTTGAGTATTCAATAGCAGGTTATAAGGACAAGTTGCTTTGTGACATATTACCAATGGATGCTTGCCATTTTCTACTAGGAATGCTTTGGAAATATGATAATGGGGAAGTGTATGATGGGAAGGAGAATTCCATAACATTTAAGAAAGGAGGTAGAACTTTCAAGATTATGTCTTTGTTGGAAGAGGATGAGCCACAGCCCAAGGCTCCTAGTATTTTTTTGTGTAGTGGAAAGGAGTTTGTGGAAGATCTTAAGGATGAAGATAATGTAGGGTATGCTATGGTCCTAAAGCCCAAAGAAGAGGAGAAATTAGTCAAGGAGTCTCTACCATCAGAGATTCAAGAATTACTTGAGAAATACATGGATATAGTAAGTGATGGCACTCCTGCAACCCTACCTCCTAGAAGAGTGAGAAGTCATCATATTGATTTTGTCCTTGGTGCATCTTTTGCCTAATAAGGTAGCTTATAAGATTACCACTCATCAGAATTTGGAAGTGGCAAGGCAAGTGAAATAACTCTTGGATCAAGGCTTGATCAAGAAGAGTATAAGCCCATGTGCAGTCCCGGTTGTGTTGGCATCCAAGAAGGGAGGAAATGGATAATTTGCATAGATTCAAGGGCTATAAATAGAATTACAATAAGGTATAGGTTCCACATACCTAGTACTGAGGATCTCATGAATTGCCTTGGAGGGGCAATGTATTTCACTAAGCTTGATTTGAAAAGTGGTTATCACCAAATTAGGGTGAAAGAGGGAGATGAATGGAAAAAAACATTTAAGACTACAGATGGGTTGTATGAGTGGCTTGTGATGCCATTTGACCTCACAAATGCTCTGAGAAAATTTAGGAGGGTCATGAATGAAGTGCTCAAGGAATTCAAAGGGAAGTTTGTAGTTGTATATCTTGATGATATATTGATATTTAGCAAAAAAAGAGAGGAGCATATTAGGCATGTTGAGACTATATTACAAAGGTTACATGAAGAGAAATTGGATATTAACCTTGAGAAGTGTGAGTTCTTAAAGCAAGAACTTGTGTACTTGTGCTTTGTAGTGTCCATGGGGTCTTTGAAGATGGATCAATATAAAGTTGCAGCTATCCTAAACTGGCCACCACCTACCACAACATCTGAGGCAAGAAGTTTCCATGGGTTAGTCCATTTTTACAGGAAATTTCTTAGGAATTTAAGTGGTATTTGTACACCATTGTTGGATACCATTAAGGGTGGGGTAAAAACTAAGTGTAGGTGGACCTTAGAAGCTCATAAAGCCTTTGAATTGTTGAAGACACAAGTAGCCATACAACCTATCCTAAAGTTGCCTAGTTTTGACAATTTGTTTACCATTGAGTGTGATGCAAGTGGGATGGCAGTAGGGGGTGTGTTAAGTTAAGAAGGTAGGCCAATAGCCTTCTTCAGTGAAAAATTGAATGAATTAAAGAAGAAATATTCTTCTTATGACTTGGAATTGTATGCCTTAGTTCAGTCCCTTAGGAAGTGAAGGCATTACCTTTTACCCAAGGATTTTTTTGTGTTTACTGCCAACCAAGCCCTTAGTTATATCAATAATCAGGAGAAACTAAGCAATATACATATAAATTGGATGGAGTACTTACAAGCATTCACTTTTGAAATTAAGAACAAGAAAGGGTGATTAAACAAGGTTGCATATGCACCAAGTAGACGATTTTTGACATTTCAAGAAGTTCAGTTGAATAGCATTGGAATTGAAAGTTTTAGAGATCTCTACAAGGAAGATGAGGACTTTGGTGAATCTTATAAAGTGTGTACTGATTTTCAAAACCATTTTAATAGCAAGTTCGCTGATTTTAATTTGCAAAATGGACTATTATTTAAGGGTAATCAATTATGTGTACCAAGGGGTTGAATGAGAGAGAATCTCATATAGGAAAAACATAATGTAAGCTTGACTGCTCAGTTTGGTATGAATAAGACTTTAAAACTTATACAAATATTCTACCATTGGCCAAAATTGATAATGGATGTGACTAGGTATGTGGAGCAGTGTGTAGTGTGCATGAAAGCCAAAGGAGGAATGAGTAATGTTGGTTTATATCAACCTTTACTAGTCCCAAATAAGCCATGGGAGTGTGTGAGCATGGACTTCATAGTGGGTTTACCCAAGACAAAGAAAGGATATGACAATATATATTTCGTGGTAGATAGATTTTGTAAAATGGGTCACTTCATACCCTGCAAGACTACCCATGATGCTAGCCATATAGCATATATGTTCTTTAAAGAGATTGTGTTAATTCATGGCTTTCCCCTAATTATTATTTTAAATAGGGATGTGAAATTCATGGGCCATTTCTAGAAAAAATTGTGGAATATATTGGGTACTAATCTACAATTTGGTTCAACCTACCATCCTCAGACAGATGGCCAAACTGAGGTGGTCAACAGAGTGTTGGGTACCCTATTGAGGTGCCTAACTAAAGAGTATGGACAAACATGGAATGTGGTCATTCCCCATGTAGAGTATGCTTATAATGATAGCAAGAACAAAACAATAGGGAAAATTCCATTTGAGGTGGTTTATGGAATGCACCCAAGTGGTGTGTGTTAGCTTAGGGATCTTGGTGGCATGGAGTACAAGAGTGGTCATGCTAAGGAGTTAACTCAAACCATAAAGGAGATCTAGGATCAAGTTAAGAATGTAGGATTTGACACATGCAAATCCACAGAACCCGAATACACCTGCATGCAAATAACCTGATACAAAGAAGAAGCACAAGAATGAAAAAGTAGAACTCAGAGAAGCTCAAAAGAAGAGTCACAATATTATTCTCTAAGTATGAAAAAAACATTACAAAGTTCAGCCTATAAAGGTGAACAAACCCTAAATAGAAAGACTAGGTTGCGCAATATAATTAATATAAAATACTAATTATATGCACCTAAGAGACAACTTAAGTGAAAAAAGAGTAAAGAAACTAACTAATTACTCTATCAACCCCCCTTAAGTGAAGCTCAAGAGGTAAGCTAACCTAGAACAACTTTGATACAATGTAGGATTTGACACATGCAAAATATGGCTCCCATAAGGAAAAAAATAGACATCAGACTTGGATAGTAAAAAAATATTGTCAAAATAGTAGAGCCAAAAAACCTAACCACCATGGTCAGAAAAAGCTCAAAAATAGATTTATGATGATATAACGAAGTCTAAAAAAGACCTCTCTATGCTCCAGATAGAGCAAAAATAGTGAGAAGGGCCCAAAAAAGCTCCAAAAGCCAGGTTTTAAGCCCCTGGGGCTAAAAAAATAAGCCCCCTGGGCGCATGGCACACGTAGGGGGTTGGGCCGGAGCCCCTGGTCACCAATGTGACCAGCCTCTAGCGGTAAAAGCCCGCCAGGGATAAACATCCCCCGGGTGGCGCAGAGGTGGCGCGGAGGAGCCGGGTAGTGGTGGTGCAGTGGCCGGGAGGTGGCGGGGGCCAGCGGGGGCCGACAGAGCAGTGGACGAGAGGCGGCGGGGGCCAGCGGGGGTCGGCAGAGTGGCAGGGGCCAACGGGGGCCGGTAGAGTGGTAACTGGTGGTGATGGAGCCCTGACGAAGCGCAGGTGGCGCGATCCCAAATGCAGTAGTCGCGGTGTTAAAATGCTGAAAAAACCTTTAAAAAATGATTTTTTTGATGTTTTTTCTCAAAAATCATGCCTGTACATCCTTAAGAGGCCAAAAAAATTATCCTAGACACTCTGGTGTCCAAATTAGACGTATTTTATATGGATCTTAGGGTTTTTGGGCCTTTCAGACGCAACCGTGAGGTCAGTTTTGGTCCAAAGTGCACCAAAAAATAGAGACCCCTTAGATCCAATAAAAAATACTAAAAAAAACCTGAAAGCTTCAAACCCTCGTACGACGAAGAGCTTGCTTCAACTGAACTCGAACAAGTTGTAGCAGCAAGGCTCTGATACCATGTTGAAATAGGTAAAACCCTATTCTCCCAAGAACACTGCACGCATAACCTGTCACATAGAAGAAGCAAAGAAAGAAGAAGCTATGGTGGCCAAAAAGTCAGAGACATGATATCCATGTTCAAAGAATGAATTTCTATTATCAACAAAAATGAATACAATACAATCTCGTTAATAAAATGCAAAGCGGTGAATCTTTATAAAAGGATACCGAAACCCTAAAGGTGAAAAACCCTAAAGAAAAGATGAGATGCCTAAGTTTAACTTAAGCATAGAGTATAATAGACTAATAATTAAATTAATTAATTATTAGCTATAGTATGACTACTCTAACATAGAAGACCATACAAGACAGTACACAAAAGTTTAAAGCCAAAGTGGATGAAAAGAGAAGAGATATCTAATTTGAGGTGGGTGATTATGTGATGGTTCACTTGAACAAATATAAATTGAATAAAGGTGTGCCTACTAAACTTCAGATGAAGAGGATGGGACCTTTGAAAATCATAGCCAAATATGGGGCTAATGCTTATAAAATAGACTTACCTTCAGATTTAAGCATATCTCCTATTTTTAATGTCCGAGACTAGGTAAAATTCAAAGGGCCAACAAGTACGATAGGTAAAAGTAGTCAAGGGGTCAGTAGTTATGTTTCATCCACTGGGTTACCTTCCAAACAAAAGCTAGAGGTAGAAAGAGTACTGGATTCCAAAGTTCACAAGACTACAAGGCACAAGGTGTACATGGAAAACCTTATCAAGTGGAAGAATAGGCCTGAATCAGAAGCATCATTGATTGTAGCTACAAATTTCAAGAAGTTGGGCATATCTAAATACATTTTGTCCATAGGAGTGACATGACTTTCCTTTGTGGGGGTTTATAGTACATGAGCACCTAGGTAGGGCTAAAAGGGTAACCTAGGGCTTCTTATGTGTTTTTGGATTGTAGTTGTCCTATCCAAACCAATAGTGTAATAATGGGATTAGATGGAACCTAGAGTGTGGTGAGTTAGATTATGAGGCATTATTAGGTCCATAGTGACCTTCTTTGAAAGTATTGTCCACATTTGTCTAGTTGAGTACATGTTGCCAATATGGTGAAAAAAGGGTGTATTTCTACATTTTGATGTCATATTGGGAAAGGGAGTGATTAAAAGACCTATTTTATGTTTACATATCTTAGATAGGCTTTTGGTTAAATTTTATGAACTTTTGACTAAGTGTGGAAGCAAAACACAAAAAGTTGTAAAAGTTGTCAATGTTGTCATTGACAACATTGACAACATTTGTTGCATGATTGCATTTTCAAGTAAAGTGGTTTCTTAACTGTCTCAAACCAATGGGATAGGGATTTGGTAAACTATATAAGGCTTCCCTCAACCTTGTCAAGAGTTTGGTTGGTTTTGTAAATTTTTTGTACGGGCTATGTAATAAAAGAAACAGTTGCAGTTCACCAATTTCTTGGCATTTTATGTTTTAATGGATTATATTGCTTACTGTGATTCATGAATAATGTAGAGTAGTTCCTTTTGAATTTATGTGTTTTTTTTATTATTATTTTGAGTGTTTTTGGTTAGTTTTGTAAATTATTTTGTTTTAAGTTGTCGTTGGTTTGAACTAGGTATGCTGCGCAAATGGAGTCATAGCTCATCATTCCACCATGTAAAGTTCATGGGCTCTTGGAATGGGTGAGGTGACTCCTTGTAATATATGTATGTAGGAGGAGGGGCCCTATAAATATTGTTTTCCATTCTTGCAATGATTCCCTACGCGATCCTGTGGTGCATGGCTAGGGGTTGCACAACATTGCAAGTGGTTTACAATGGGTTGAATGCATTAGATGCTTCAACTTGAGATTGCGGAGAGGTAGAGGGATGTTTTAAGAAGAACCAAATTGAAGGAGAAGGTTTAATGAAGAATTCTAAGAACTAAGAAACCAAACCCGAATGCCAAAAGACATAAATACTTGAAATACTTAATTTTTAGGCATGATTATAGCTTCCTAGCATATGGACAACTTGGGGACTTGAAACCAAGAAAATATTGAAGGTTTCCATAAAGGGTGTCTGTAAGTGGAGTTCATTTGGGCACTTTTTTTGAAGTGTTTGAATTTATTATCAAAAAGGTGATCAAATAGGCCTAATTGCTTGTAGCCCTATTTTAGAGTTCATGAAGGAGAATCATGAACTCGATTAGAGTTCCATTGCAAGAAGCATGGGTAAATAATGGATTGGATCTAATTGACCTAATTAGAAGCCTATCTCTCCATATTTGTGTGATCTTGAACCTTATGGATCAGTTAGTGAAGGAGGTGTTAAGAGACCTCCATGGGGATTTGTGAAGCAAATCGTCTTTTCTTTATTGGTGAACTCAAGCTGAATGGGGGAGGGTTCTTGAGTAGATGAACCTTAGAAGTTAGGGTGATGTAGGAGCATCTTGGGTGTAAGGGCAATCTTGCATCACCCAAAAATATGTGTTTTCTATTCAATAAGGGCTATTTTGTACAAAGCTATTATTTTTGGAGACTTTCTATTTTTAGTAATTTGGCCATTTGAACTCGAAATGTTCTAATTTTTTAGGTGAAGGATCATCTTAGTTATATAAGTATGCCCGTTGAGTTTCATTGCCATAGCATCTGTATTGGCAAAGTTATTAAGGATTTACTATTGAGATTTTAGGGTGCAAAACCTTTGAGCTCAATTTTCAGGACCTTAGAGGCTCCAGATCGAGGTCAAACCCACAGCTGACTGGCGCTTCGCATGTTAATCACTGTAGATCACAATCTCCCCTTTTCAGAAAGTGGTTATAATAGCCAATCGGAGCGACGGTTCAACAGTTATGCCTTCTAGAAGTTGGGCTACCTAATCTCATATTTTGTAAATATTTAAAGCCAACCCTTTTGTAATAAAAGTGAAAAAAAATTAAATGCTAAGGGTAGTCGGCCTTAATGGCTAGATTTCTGGAACCTTCTTGGGCAGTGGAAAATTGCCTATTTACGGAAGGCCTGTAGTCTTTTCTAAGGAAGTTAGATGTGGTTATTGGAGGCTTTGTCCTACAGATTATTGTAAGGGATGCCCATGTGGCTTTTGATATTGTAATTCTGAAGTTTATAATTCCACATTTATGGATCCAATAAGAAGCCAATTTTTTGTTTTTGCAAATTTCTATTGTTTCTCTCTGTTTCTATTGTGTATTTGTGGTATTAAGGGGAGTCCCCTTCATCAAATGGTATCAGAACAAGAAGTTCCTAAGTGTGTAGACATATCGCCGACTATGAGGCAATTTGCACCATGACCGTGGTTAGGGTTTCAGCGATAAGTACAAAAATATCTCCATAAAGGGAGAATGGTAGAAGAGTCGAAGGTGTGCCACTTGAGGTTAGAGCCCTTTAGAGACAAGTACAAGCATTGTAGGAAGAGATTTGCAGAGGCATGAATCTTTCCGTAAGAGAGGAAAGTGAGGATGAAGCTGAAGTAGAAGGAGATTTTGATCAGAAAGGAAAAATTCTGAACCAAGAGGAGGAAAGGCTTTTTTGGTCCATTTCCAAGATCAAGAAAAGACCTAAGCTTAATGTTCCCACATTTTTGGGAAATATTAACCTAGAAGAGTTGATCAATTGGATCAATGAAATAGAAGAATATTTTGAGTATGAAGATATTGAGGACCCTGATAGGGTAAAATTTGTGAAGGCCCGACTGAAGGGTCATGCAAAGATCTGGTGGCAGGAGATCCAGTTGGAGCAAAATAGAAGAGGAAAGGAGAAAATCACAAGATGGGATCAGATGGTGGATAAATTGAAGTGACATTTCATTCCTGTAGATTATGAGCTTGATCTACTAAAGAAAATGCAAGGTTTGAAGCAAGCAAGGAAATCTGTCCAGGAGTATGCAGAGGAGTTCTATCAAATCCTCATCAGAACAGGCCATGCAGAAGCTGACAAGGAGAAAGTTTCCTATTACCTTAATGGGTTGAGGCCAAGAATTCAGGAGGAGTTGAAACTGATCCGAATGAACAGTATTGAAGAGGCCTACCAATTTTACCTAAAGGTAGAGGAAAAGTTGAACAAGAAGTTTGAAAGAAGGCAAAGCGGAAGAGGTCATGGTGGAAGATCTAGTGGACGATCTTATAGAGGCCAAAATGAAGATTAAAATAAGAAGGATGAGGCTAGTAGTATTCAAGGTTAGAGGAGAAATAATTTCAATCAAAATAATAGAGATCAAAGAGGAAGAGGATGAGGACAACGATCATTGAAGAGGAGGCTTCCGTGCAACATGTTTTCACTATGGAGAAGAAGTTTATAGGGAATATGAATGTCCTCAATGCCAAGGAAGGGTAGATAGGAGAAATAAAAGCCAGACTAGAGTCGCACATGTGGATGAAGATGAAAAATCATCTCATTCTGAAGATGCTAAAGGAGGAGAAGTCCTAGTTAATAGAAGAGTCCTGCTGAGTGGTGGAAATGAACCTGAGAAAAGGAGGAGCTTGTTTTGCACTAGGTGCAAGTGTGAGAATAAGTGTTATGATGTGATTATTGATAGCGGAAGTACTGAAAATCTAGTGTTAGAAGAGATGGTCACAAAGTTGAAGCTCAAGAGGCAGAAACACCCACATCCATACCTGATCACCTAGGTGCAGGATGACCACAAGGTCATGGTTAATGAACAATACCTAGTAAATTTCAAGATTGGAAGGTACTATGATGAGGTACTATGTGATATCATATCTATGGATGCATTTCATATGTTTTTGGGAAGGCCGTGGCATTTTGATAGGCATGCTGTACATGATGGTGCAAATACATATTCCCTGACAAAGGATGGAGTGTGACATAAGCTAAAACCATTGAACAATACAGAAGAAAAGGTATGTAGTAATGAAAGAATAATTTTTGTTGATGGAAAAAAATTCTTAGAGGGTATGAAGCATGAGAATATGTGTTTTTCCTTAATTCCAAAAGCTAGTAAAGAGGAAGTAGAAGATGTGCCTGTAGAAGTTGTAGATCTGTTGAATGAGTTTTAGGATATTGTATCCGATAATGTGCCTGATGGATTACCACCAGTAAGGAAGATTAGTCATCAGATTGACTTGATCCCAGGAGCTAGTTTTCCAAACAAGGCAGCACACAGAATGACACCAGCAGAAAGTGAAGAATTGAACAGACAAGTGCAAGAGTTGTTGCAGAAGGGTTTGATTCGTGAGAGCTTGAGTCCATGTGTTGTACCAGTAGTATTAGCACCAAAGAAGAATGGAGAATGGAGGATGTGCACAGATTCTATGGCTATCAACAAGATAACAATCAAGTACAAATTTCCATTGCTATAGATGGATGATATTATGGACTATTTGAGTGGAGCTGTGTACTTCTGAAAGATGGATGTGAAGAGTGGATATCACAAGATTCGGAACAGAGAAGGAGATGAATGGAAGACTGCCTTCAAAACAAAGAAGGGACATTTTGAGTGGTTGGTCATACACTTTGGGCTAACCAATGCACTAAGAAATTTTTTTGTATGCTGGAAACCTACCTGTTGGGAGCACGCTCAGACATGCAAACGTTAGAGATATAAATCATTTAAACTACACTAACATGTCTAAAAAGCATACTCTAAAACAACAATGACTTCCATCATAACCTTCGATGAGCTGAACAAGGGCACCCAATGCCTTATTGATTTGCTCTTAGAGATGTTATGTGGGTGTGCTCTCCCAACACAAAATCATAAATCCCACTATGATTGATGCATTAAAATGATGAGATAATCACTCAAGAAACAAGTATAAAGAACTTGCCTCAAGCTTTCACTATGGATGAAGATGCAAGCTTTTAGACTAGAATGATGATACAAAATCTAACTAAGATGATAAAACTAGATTCATTCCATATTAAACCTAAGATGTAATATCTAAATTCAACTATGAACTATAAGCATGAACAAGAAATAATGCAGTAAGAATTCTGGAGCTATTTTAACATGATAACAATGCATAAAATGGAGATGATTTGCTCTTGAGAAAGGCCTCTATTTATAGAGTTTTTGGAGGAGAGAGAGGGCTTGGATGAGGTGGAGCTCATGTGGCATCCACAT
>MU228107.1:1020886-1041402 GCA_018584345.1 Thuja plicata
CAAGAAATTAGCTTAATTAACCTTAGTTAATTAATGAATAGGTTTATTTGGTGAGAGTGATGTGAGGTAGGGTAGGATCTAGGTTCAAATTAGCTTAATCCAAATTAATTTAGATTAATTGTGGTTTTAGTAGAATTTAAGTCATATGAAGAAATAAATAAATTAAAAATTTATTTAAAGGGGATTAATGAGGGATAATGTATTAAATAAGATTTAATACATTAAAAGGGGTAGTATTTAAGTTAAATTTAAATACTAAGGAGAATGAATCATATTTAATTAAATAAATTTAATTAAATAGATAGAACAATATAACAAATATAATTAATTAAAATTAACTATAATGTTATGGGAATATTAATTAAATTAATATAAGGATGATTTTGGATGTGTACATTTTGTCCCTCTTTGATGCATTATCGAAAGTGACCTTGCATCAAAGAAAAGAAAATAAGATGACCATGAGGGTTCAGAAAACCTACGGTAGCGAGAGCAGAGGAGGGTGCCCCCTCAAAAAAATAATAGGAAAAAATACAATTTTTTAATAAAATTTTCTTGAAAAGGCAAGAAAATGGAGAAAGTAGACCAATTGCATGGCGTGTCCAGGGAAAATGGAGGAGAAACAGGGACTAAAATAGGAAATAAGGGGAGATCGACGGAAGAAATGGGTCCCAAGGGGCTATAAATAGTCCACCGGGGCCCATGGATAAGTCACTTTCACTCATAAAGAGAAAAAAGAGAGAAAAAGAAGAGAGCCATGACAGCGCAATGAGAGCGATCACAGCTTGGGGAGCCCATCCGAGTACACTAGCGGCCAGAAAATGTAGGACCACTAGTGAGTAGTCAAGCGCCTACCTTTGCATTAATATTTTTAATATTTTTGAAGAGCAGTTAGGTGCAATAAATGCCCTTAAATAGGTGCACAGCGCAGACGGTGATCGCCCGTCTGTCATCTGCGTAGATAGTGATCGACAGACTATCATCTGTGCAGATGAATGACAAGTGATGGTCGTCTGCATAGATGAAGATTTAACCAATCTCTATCTACGAAGGTGGGGAGAGAAGAAATGCGTGGTGGAGACGGTGGTTTTCAACACCGCCATCTGCACGGCAAGAAAGGTGGCAGCCTAAACCACCATCTCTGCAGACTGGCGTTTGCGAAGATCCATCGTCTCTACAGACTGGCGACTACAAAAGTTCACCGTCTGCGAGGCTCAACTGCCGACTACGCGGATTGACCCAAAAATAGAAGAAAAGAGAGGAGGAAGAGAAAAGACAAGGGTCCGAGAACATTTTTTGATACCCCAAATAGGCCTGGGATATGTTTTGATACCCCAACATGCTATCTGATTATTGACTTCTGTGTACTGACTGTAGGAGGAGATGATCACATTTCAAGCTAGGGAGTGTTATCTAGTGACGATGGAGCTGAAGCAGCATTTGACGATGGCCGAGTGGGGAGTAGTGACGCTGTGTGGCTTAGAGCACGTACGACATTGGCCACATCTTCAAGTGCATAATGCGCTTATGTTTGCATTGATAGAGAGGTGGCACAACACCACTTCTAGCTTCCACTTCCCTATAGGGGAAGCCACTATTACCCTCCATGATGTATGGAGGATCTACAGAGTGCCCATTCGGGGGGTCATACCTGAGTATTGCGTGGAGGGATCAGAGCCCTACATGGAGATGGCGTTGAGGCGGAGGTACACCGATCTATCGATTATATGGCAATGGATGTCATGGACTGGAGCGATGGAAATGGAGCCACGGCCATGGCGACTGGCACTATATTTGGTCAGATTGATAGGGGATGTCTCATGCCTGATCATGTAGGTAAGGGATTCCTGATAGGCTGGGCACAAGTGCTGAGTAGCATGGTTGAGGACGGTGACCAGTACTACTGGGGGTACGTCATCCTTGGGTAGTTGTACTATGATTTGCATATGTGTGCCTACCGTAGGGGTAGAGCACTAGGGTCGGGATGCACACTGCTACTGGTATGGGCCTGGGAGCATATAGCGGTCACATGACCGATCAGACACTAGGAGACTCGGGCAATGTATGAGCCTTTTATCTGCCGATATAGGCCACCGATTAATTATGAGGCCACAGACTCAGTGGGATACTGGAGGTAGAGATTGGATGAGATGGGAGCTATAGTATGGGCTCCATATGCAGGATGTGAGGCCTAGGGCCATGAGGCTCCACAGCAGGGGGTGTATGTAGAGGATGGATTCTATGACTCCTATTACATGAGGTTTATACAAACTGCCTGCTGGCTGTTTGGGAGGATAGCTTATATAATTTCATGATATATGCCATCTAGGGTACGGTGACAGATGGGATAGGTACAGGAGGCCATACCCGATGGGTTCCCACATCCATTGGTTACCCGTGAGGTAGGCAGCGTATGGGGGATGGGTGCAGATTCTCAGATAGCCTGAGAATCATTTATGGGCATGATTGAGGTGCCCTAGATCAGGGAACGAGAGTCTCTACTAGATGCAGGGGTAGTGCCAACATATGCACAGTGGTGGGCAGAATATAGGCCCATCAAACTGATAGTGTCAGGGGTTGTGCAGCCAGATGAGCAGCCAGGGGCTGGAGGAGATGGACAGGGATAGGGAGATGATGATGATGATGATAGGGGAGATGGAGAGGCTAGGAGGAGAGTCCAGCCCAGTGTGGCAACACCATGGCGGAGGGGACAGGTGCAGGTACCAGCAGGTGGATAGCCACCCATTATACCCGGTGCACAGGGACAGGATCCAGGACAGGGGCACCACCACAGGGGCCACCATAGGGTCCACCACCACAAGGACCACCACCACAGGGACTCCCACCAGGATAGGGACCACTAGCGGGCTTTGTAGCCTAGGAGACATATGACACTATTATGGCAGAGCGAGATAGCCTGCAGATAGAGCTGGGGAGGGTTCAGGGGTTATTGGCTACAACACAGGCTACGACTAGTAGCCTGCAAACAGAGGTGACCCAGATTCAGGGAGAGATGGCATTAAAGAAAGCACAAGGGGACAGTGCCCAGCGGGCACTAGACATATTACAGGCTTAGGTGGACAGTGGTGAGTTTGCCATTATTGAGGAGCACGGGGATTAGGATGAGGAGCTAGTAGCTATGTCAGCACAGATAGCAGCTCTGACAGTAGAGTGAGATCTAGCATGTAGATATGCTAAGGATTATAGGAAATACCATGAGATAGCACGGCTGGCAGGTAGTACGGAAGGGGTGGGGTAGATGATGGTCGATGACATGGCTATGTAGAGAGAGGCAGGACACAGAGGCTGAGAGGCCAGATATTACATGGGACTATACTATGGAGCAGTGCCAGAGGAGGCACGAGTGCCTGCATACTCTGAGAGGACACAATCAATGAGTACAGGGTGAGTGTCACAGGGATCAGTGGGGTTACCACCACATCCCAGCAGGGGAGCAGGACCATCACAGCCACTGCCACGACTCTTCTCAGATTTTTGGATACACAATTTTGACACATGATGTATGATATGACATTTCTGAGATATATACATGGACTCATTTTTGGACTATGGGACTCTATTTTTATGCATCTTTGATGATTTTATATGCTTATGTGATGTGATGTATGGATGCACTTATGATGTTTACTTTTACCGTATATGATGCTTATGACTGACATGCATGATGAGATGAATATATGTATGTATGATGAGACTGACAAATTTGTGATGCAGGGATGAGATGCAGATTCATGTATGATATGTTAATGCTTATATGTTATCATGTATGGATGATGTATAAATGTTTTATATAATGTTATGAATGCAACTAATGGAATGCAAATGCAAATGGTTATAAATGTATAATGCTAATGATAATGCAATTATAAATGTGAATGATTTAATGAACACTAAATAAATGAATAATGTAATATATAATGCAATGTGAGACTAAAATGATCTGAAATGAATAAATAATGACAATGCAATGGTGTAATGACTAATGATTAATGAATGGAATGGATGGAATGTGAGATAAATGTATAATGATTAATGATTAATGACTAATGACTAATGACTAATGAACAATGCTATGAATAATGGCTATTGGAACTAATGAATAATGACTAATGAAATTATCGATGCAAAAGATAATGTAATATGAGACAAATGTATAATGATTAAGGAACTGAAATAAATGATGTAAATGATTAATGATTAATGACTAATGAATGCAATGGATGCAAGACTAATGAGGACACTATTTTTGTGTGTATTGCAATAAATTTGATAAAATCACATAGGTGACTGGATAGGGGAATAAATAGAAACCTTTGCCAAGAGAAAAACCATAATGCAATATGACCTAACTATTTATGAAAAGACTAACTACATGAGAATAGTGGGATTAATACCGTGTTAATGTTGGAGAGCACACCCTAGTTTGATATTGCAAAAGGAGTTATGCACCATGTGCTAGAAAACACAAGTGACATGGTTCCTTTGCATGGACTAGACTCGCAAACAAATAGATTGTTAGGAACAAGAATGTGAGATATCAAGTATGATGAGAGTTATGAAATGTTACTCATGAGGAGACGCAGTACACCCAGATCTTTTAAGGGAATTGGAATGCATGAATCCTGCCCCTAGTGAGGCATACATAGTCATAACTGAATATCAAAACATAAATGCACTAGATAACTATGACAAGCAAATCATACCACAAAAGACACGTATTTTACTAGATACTCACCATAACAAACCAAGATATAAGAGATCGAGGCTATCGCAATAAGGACATAGTAAAAAACAAGATAAAAGCAACAAAAAGGCATCCTGACCAAGTAGTCATTCAGTCCAAAAGTTATTGCAATGAAAAATTGTGATGTGAAGATTGATAAAATAGCCAACACCGTAAGGATTCATCCTGATGGACCAAAGATTGATTGATAGAAAATAGAAATTCACTAGCAATTACTCGTGAATAGAACTATCATTAGGAAAGTCAATCTATCTATTGATTTGGTGTAAAACATTTGTGATCACTATGTCTAGACCAAAGCTCAGTTTCATGATTTGGTAAGCTCAGTCGTGTGGGAATCATTATTGTGAAAGCGAGAGGATGGTCAAAGGACTACCTGCACAAATATGGGTAGCGACACCTATTATGAAAGGCGATGCAAGCGCTATAGACAAATGGTGAAAATTGATGGTGGATCTGACTATGCATGGCACCTGAAATAGGTTTTCACCATGGTACTTATCCATTGCACCACCGAAGTGGTTCACATATGGACGGATTTTTCTCTTTCTCTTTTTGATTTTCTTGTTTCTTTTCAAGATTTTGTAATTTTTATGCTTTTTTGATTTTTTCTATTTTTTTTCTTTTTGAATATTCTTAATGTTTTGGGAATTTTTTTCTTTTTTGATGTTTTTAGATTTTCTGAAAAAATTTCTATTGTACAACAGACTACTGACTGATCAAGCATAGAAGCGCTTGAGATGTACAATATTTACAGGATCAGGGAGTAGATCTCCCTCTGGAGATGCAATTTGATAGGTGCCTAAACCATACTTTGCTATAACAATGAAGGGACCCAACCAATTAGGTTCAAACTTCCCTTTCTTCTCTTGGTTCTGGAGGTTCTTCATGTTATGTTGCAGGACAAGATCACCAACCTCAAAATGATAAGGTTTGATCCTTTTGTTGAACTAAAGGTGAAGGCAATTTTGATACCCGTGGAGGTGGTCTAAGGCATTGAGGCGTCTCTCATCAAGGAGTTCCAGCTCTTGCAAGTGGGCAACTCTATATTCTTCTTTGGACAATAGATTCTTCAGAGAGATTCTGAGCGAAGGGAGCTCAATTTTGATGGGTAGAATAGCCTCAGTACCATAAACAAGGGCAAAGGGAGTGGCTCCCATGGGTGTTCAAATGGAGGTACAGTAAGCCCAAAGGGTAAGATTAAGGTGAAGGTGCCAATCATGGCCAGCTTCATCGACTATCTTTTTGAAGATTCTGAGAATGGTTTTATTCATGACCTCAGCTTGACCGTTTCTTTGCGAAAAATACTTGGAAGAGGTATGGTGGGTAATACTGAACTTCCTACATAGCTCTATGACATCCTTGTTCTTAAAAGGTCCTCCATTATCAGTAACAATGTCTTGAGGAATGTCATAGAGACAGATAAGATAGTTCAGAATAAACTTTGAAATCTATTTTCCAGTAGTGTAGGTGAGAGGAACAACTTCAACCCACTTGGTAAAGTACTCTGTAGCAGCCAAGATGTATTTATGGCCATTGGATGAATTAGGGAAAATTTGGCCAACAAGGTCGAGACCCCAGCATGAAAAGGGCCAAGGGGTGATGGTGGGTTGGAGTGATTGGGAGGGAGCGTGTATCAAATTGCCATGTTGCTGACAAGGTACACTCTTTTTCATATAGTTGTAGGCATCTTGCTCCATAGTAGGCTAGTAATATCCAGTGCATAAAAACTTCTTGGCCATTGTAAGTCCACTAGAATGGGCCCCACAAATTCCTTGATGTACCTCCTCTAGGGACGTTTGTGCTTCATCAGAATTCAGAAACCTTAAAAGAGTTCCATCAAAATGCTTTTGGTAAAGGGTATCAGCGAGAATTGTGTATTAGGAAGTTTGGCGAATGAAGGTTTTACGTTGATTGGGGGTTAAAGTAAGTGGGGTATGTCCATCACACAAGTAGGAATACACTTCTTGGTACCAAAGGGAATTGGGATCAGCAATTTCACACACCATTTCAGAATTCGGCTTGTCATAGGTAGGGATTGTAAGATTCTCAATAAGAAACTCACACCGTGCGCTGTGTTCTGGCATAGTGATCAGAGACCCAATTGTTGCCATGGAATCTGCTGCTTTGTTGTTGGTGCGAGGGATCTATTGGAATGTTAGGTCAGTAAAATGTGTCTTGAGATCTTCAACTGTATGGTGGTAGGGAAGTAACTTGTCATCCTTTTTTTGATATTCATCCATAACTTGTTTGATAACCAATTGTGAATCACCAAGCACCAATAGAGTGAGAATCTGCTATTGTATGGCCTATCAAAGTCCAAGTACAAGGGCTTCATATTTTGCAATATTATTGGTACAAGGAAATTTTAATTTGAAATATTTAGGGATGAGATCCCCTTTTGGTGTAACAAACAATATTCTTGCCCCTGATCCTTTCTGAGTGAAGGATCCATCAAAATACAACTTCCATGGTGGACTTGGGGCAAGATTTAAGACTGATTCATCTAGAAAATCTATGATTAGAGGGTGTTTACTGTCAACAGGTGCTTCAGCTAACTGATCTGCAATCACTTGTCCTTTAATGGCCTCTTGATCCACATAAACAATGTCAAACTCACTAAGAATCATAACCCATTTTGTTGTATGACCAGTAAGAGCAACGCATGCCAAGAGATACTTGAGTGGATCAATCTTAGCAATAATATGAATTTTATGATTAAGCATATAATGTCGTAGCTTCTGTGTATAGAAAACAATGGCCAAACATGCTTTTTCAATTAGGGAATAATTCAACTCATAGCCAATAAGAGTTGTGCTGAGATAGTAAATTGCTCGCTCTTTGCTGGTGTCATCTAATTGTGCCAGGAGGGCTTCCAACATGACCTCTATAGAATATATGTACAAAATCAGAGGGAAACCAGCAATAGGTGGCACCAACACTGGTGGATTAGCCAAATAACCTTTCATTTTCTCAAATGCATTTTGACACAAACAATCCCACTGAAACTTGATATTCTTGTGCAGAAGATGGGAGAACGGATGCACTTTGTCAGCCAGCTGTGACATGAATCTTTTTATTGATTGTAGTTTGCCTTGTAAACTACGTAATTGCTTCAATGTTTTGGGTGGTGGCATTTCTAGGATTTCTTTCACTTTCTTTGGATCAACTTCTATGCCATGCCGTGATACAATGTATCCCAACAACTTACCAGATTGTACTCCAAAGACACACTTTTTGGGATTTAGCCTAAGCTTATATTTCTCCAGTCGCTCAAAGGTGGTAGTAAGGATAGGAATATGAGATTCCCTTGTTTTGGATTTGCCTAAAATATCATCCACATAATATTTCATGATGACATGCAAAAGGTCATGAAAGATGGTAGTCATTGCTCGTTGATAAGTAGCTCCGGCATTTTTAAGACTGAAAGGCATCACTTGATAATAGAAAGTGCCCCAAGGTGTTGTAAATGTGGTCTTGTGCTGGTCTTTTGGTGCTATCATGATCTAATTATAACCTGAGAATCCATCCATAAGTGACAACTTTTCATGTCCTACCGTCAAATCCACTATAATGTCAATATTAGGGAGTGAAAAATTATCCTTGGGACATGCAAGGTTGAGGTCTCTGAAATCAGTGTAGATATGAATTCCCCCAGTAGGCTTACCTATTGGTACAATATTAGAAACCCATTTAGGATAGTCAATTGGTCTGATTACCTCACATCCAACATCTTCTGAAGCTCTACTTTGACTACCAATGCATCTTGCGAAGCTTCTATTTGACAAGTTTTGCATTTGGATCTACCACAATATGATGCATGACAAGATCTATATCAAGCCCCAGCATGTCTTTGTAAGTCCAGGCAAAGTTGATTTTGTGCTTATGTAAAAATGCTGTCATGTCTTTCTTTTCTTGATCACTGAGAGAAGTTGCAATGTAAGTGATATGTGGATTTTCTTCTGTGTCGAGGTTGATTGGAATAGTATCTTCAATGATCATAGAGGACACTTCTAGTTCTGATGATATAAATGGAAATTCAATCTCTCCCTCTTCTAGTGCCTCAGAAAGGTTTTCACTAGAGGAATCATCCTTTATTTTGTCTTTTTCTTCATCCTTAGGTGCCTGCGAAAGGTTTTCACAAGAGGATGTATTTTCATTTTTTTTATTTTTATTTTCTTTTCCATTTTTGTGACTGAGAGAGTTGACTTGGCTACCAAATTAGGATTGTTCACTGTAGTGTATATGATGTTCATGTTCTCGGATATTCTTAAGTCCAAAGAGGGCTAAAAATACCTCATCCAAATCGCATATGTACAAAGCTGGTGGTGAGTCTTGCTAATCCCAGTGAATTAGTTTTGAGTTTGTGAGGGGTAGACGAGGGGATGAAAGGTCAGCTTGGGAAATAGTGAGGACATGGTGATTTTTAGTTAGGTCATCTTCAATGTATTGGAAAGGAATTTCAAAGAACTCTTCCTCAATGTCTGAACCTGAGGCAGCTAAACAATAATCCTTAGCGAAGTTACTCTTAGTTTCTACGGAACCCAATCCATGTCCTTTAGGATAACCATTAGCTGTTATGATCTTCTTCTTTCCTATTTCATTAGCTCCAAGACCAGTACCATGATATGCCATGTTTTCAACAATGGGAGTAACTTTAGGATACTTTCCTTTGGGGAAAGTTACAGGTCATTCTTCTTCATCATTATAGAGCCAATAAAGGACACTATATTCCATGTGTTCATCTGATAAGGACCCCCAATGTTCAAAAATAGTTGACTTGTAGTGCAGAAGTGCTTTATCCTTGGAAAGGGGTAATGGTGATGGTCTCCCATAAGACTTTGGAGACAAGTGGAGTTTCCCAATACATAAGGCACTTTCAAACTTATACTCTCCCATGCCTTGATCTGTAAATGTTTCCTTTGCTTTAGATGATGAGGGTTTGTCTTTAGTAGCTTTGTCCTTAGTGACTTTTTCCTTTCCTTTGGGTTCCTTAATTGATGTTTCTGATGTTTTTTCTGAACCAGGGGTTTCTTGATTGGAGTGTCAGCCAAATTCATTCAACAGACAGTAATTATCTTGTTTGCCTTCCAATCTTTTGCAATATTGAAAGGGCTCAGGATCTCTAGGAATTGTGATTTCTCTACCATGATGTGGGAACTTCAGACACTGATGATAGGTAGAGGGTACACCTTTGATAGCATGTATCCAAAGACATCCTAGCAAGATGTTATAAGGTAGCTCTAGATCCAGTACATGGAAAATAGTTTCAATCAGGGCCAGGCCCACGTGCAAGGGCATCAAACCCTTGCTTTCTCATTCTTGATCATCATAAGCCTTTATTGTAATTCTCTTGTCTGCATCAATTAGGTCCTTAGAAAGACCAATTTTATAGATCATTTTCAATGTGCACAAATTTAGGCCATATCCACCATCTATGAGGATTCGTTTGACTCTCATGGAGTGGATTTTTCCTTCTATATGGAGGGATTTATTATGATGAGGATTGGGACCACTAAAGTCCTTATCAGTGAAAACTAGATGTTCTTGTGTGGTTAAGTTCCCTATCATGGCTTTGAATTGTGCAGCATTAATGTTCTCAGGAACACAAGATTTGTTTACAGCTTTATCAAGGACTTCTCTATGGATTGGCAATGTTGTCAAGAGCTCTAGAATGGATATTTGTGTAGGTGTCTTTCATAATTGGGCCAACAAGTCAAAGTGCAAGGCAGGTCAAGCGGCAGTAGATGGTGCAGCTAGTGGATTTGCAGATGTAGAAGGTTTATTAGCAGCAAGAATAGTGACTCTGGGTCTTCATGTAGTAGCATTACAATCAGCAGCTTTGAGTTTTATAGTATTAACATGCGTGTCAACTTCTTCAATGTGGCCACAAAGAGAATCAAACCCAAATATATCATTTTCATCTAGACTCCCACATTTTTTATCATGGCCTGTAATGGTATTGGTAGAATAGTCATAGGGGATTGCATTTGATGCATTGTTTTGATTATGAGGTAGGAAAGGTTGATTATAGACTTTAAGTTTCGCATTAGATGAGGATGCATTCTGACCTTCAACCTCAATTTTTCCATCCTCAATGAGATCTTGCACAAAGTGTCTGAGCTTCATGCATTTCTTGGTATCATGTCCCTTGATGCGATGATAATCACAATACTCATTATTTCTATACCAAACAGGTTTAGGTTGATTCTCATTGAAAGGTCGAGTATTTGGGTAAACTATCATTCCTTGATCTGTGAGTTGTTTGAAGATCACATCTAAAGGCTCTGCTAAAGCTGTAAATTGTCATCACTGTCGATTATCATTGTTGTTTTTGTTTTTGTTGTTGTTGTTGTTGTTGTTGTTGTTGTTATTATTATTATTGTAGTTGTTGTGAGGGAACAAAAATGATTGATTACGTTGTTGTTGATTATTGTGATTGTTCTGATTCTGATTGTTGTTCTGATTCTGATTGTTCTGATCGGGCTGATTCTGATTCTGATTTTGGTTGTTGTTGCGGTACTAATTTTGGTTCTGATTGTTATTTCGATTATTTTGATTGGAATTATTGGATGCTTGAACATTTTGAACGTGCTTGGCATCGGTCACTCCATCATTGACAACTCCTTTGTTCTTACTCCAAAATTTTGGTTTATCATTATTGGAAGGAGTATAATGTTTGATGCTACCTCTTTGCAAAAGGTCATCTTCAATGTCCAATCCCTTCTTGACAAGGGCTTCAAAGGTATCAAGTGAAGCCATCTTCATTTGGAAGGACATCTCAGAGATTAAATTATTTGTGAAGATGTCAATTAAGTGACTATCAGGTATTTTCCATGGCATGGGATTCACAATATGTCTCCATCATTGTAAGAAACTAGCAACGGTTTCTCCATTCTTTTGTTTGGTATTGCATAAATCGCTGAGTGTTGCTTGATGCTCAATGTTATACAAATATTTCCCAACAAACTTCTTCGCAAGGTCAGAGAAGGTAGAGATTGACCCATAAGGAAGGGCCATGAAACATACTAAGGCTGCTCCTCCAAGACTCCTAGTGAAAAGTCTTTTCAAATAATTCTCATTATAGGCAACCTCTTGACATGCAATGTAAAATTCTTTGAGATGTTGGAGCGGACATGTCTCTCCCTTGTATTTTTCAAATTTAGGCATCTCAAAGTTTGGTGGGAATGGTTGCATCGTGATAGACTTGTCAAATGGGTAGGGACAAATCTCTTTGAAAGAAAACTCCTTCTTGCCCCCACTTTGTAAACCTTGTACAATACTTTTGAGCTCATTGAATTGTTGGGTGAAATCTGGAGTACTTTGTGTGAGAAATGGGGGTACATAACCTCCACCTCCTCCAAATTGTGCAGCTGAAAAGTTCGTGGAGGTCATACCAATCATAGGAGGAGGTATATATTGATAGCCTTGTGATGTATTGTTCCCAGATGTTTTTGCCCCATTGTTTGAAACAAGGAAGATAAGGGCATAGAAACTTGCCCTATGTTGTTGACATTAGCACTTGCTCCTTGAGTCATCATCATTTGAGTGCTATTGTGCATAGTATTGTTTGGAAAAGCACTTATGATTTGCTGGATTTGTTTAGGTGTCAATTGCGGTATTGATGCGGTTGTTGATACAGGTGCTGATATTGGTATTAATATAGGAGGTTCACTAGAAGGTCCTTTACCAATGTCATGTGATGATGTAGAATTTGAAGTAGAAGCCATGGCTGCTATAGCGGCAGCAATGACTTTAGTGATATTTCTGGTAAGGAGTGTTTCATCAAAGTCAACAGGAACTGTGACACCATTATGGATGAGATTCAGAAATATCTCATCACTGTTATTCAAGATGGCCTTCTCAACCATTTCCATATTGTAGGGGTCTCTAAGGAAGTCAATCACTTGGTTGGGTCTTTCATCTTGGTCCACTAATTCTATTTCTTCAGCCACTTCCTTAGCTCGTACCCCACTTCCATTAAAGTATTGTGTGGCAAATGGGTTCTCTTCATGATTAGTGTTGGATGTTGTTCACCTCACGTTTCTATCTTGGGATCGAGTGAAAACCATACAATGGTAGAGGAATGAGAGACAAGGAGATGTAGGAGATAAAATGGAGCAAAGATATTTGATTTGATTGGATTGGATTTGATTGATTGATAGGATTGAAGATTGATTTGATTGATTTAAAGGTTTTTGGGACAAAACCTAAGCATGTTAAACCTTATGATGATACAAACACAAAGGATTTAAAGTAATACCTATTCTACTTGAAGATGGACTTGTGATCTCAAGCAAAATGGGATATCACTAAGGGATTTAAATTACTTGAGACAGACTGATGGTCTACAAGCAATGTTGTGTTTGTTTGAGGATGAAGGTTTACAATACTCTGATTAAGGTCTTTCATCAGAAACCAGGTGTTACCTAATCGTATTGTTCAAGCATGAAAAAAGCTCTGTTGAGTGAAAACTTGGCCATGAATTTGCAAACATTATTTTTGTAGATGATTTTGTCAAGTTTTTCACAATGTTCAATACTTTGTTTGATGGATGTTGCAATGTGTTGGAATTCCTTGGATTTACGGGTGGTTTCCTTTTGCTCTCTAAGGACTGGAGATGTAGGAAGTTTGACCTTCTTGTGCTTCTTAAAACTAGTTATGTCATGGAAAAATTAATTTTGGCCAAGTGAATGAATGATTTAGGACAAGTGGTTCTAAGGTCCTGGAGATGGTCAAATTTTGATTATTTTGGCCATTTTTTGGAGCTCACTATTTTGAAGCAGAGATGGCAGTCTCAGACACAGACGGTGGTATTCGTAGATGGTGATCTACGCAGATGGTGATCTGCACAGATGGTGGATCCAGAGTGTAGATGCCTGACTGAGACTAAGGCACTGTGTTAAAATTCTAGGCAGATTTTTGATGTTCAATTTGATTTTGAGTAAATTGTTTGATGGTAAGAACTAATTTTAAGAAAAAGAAAACAAGAAAATAACAGACACACGTCTCAAAACAATCCAACAAGGGACAAAGAAACCTTGAGGGATACCATCAAATGTGACATTAAGGGATCTTGTTCTAGCTTTGTAACATTCTAATTATGTATGTTCAAGTGATTCTTTCAAACCACTTATGTTTTTACTGGGTCTAGCACATCGAAAGACAGTTCAAACAGTAGCTACCTTAGGAATTTGGCTTCACATGAAATATTATAGGCCCATTACTTGGTAGTCCTTCAGCTCACATAGCATGTCACCCCTAGAAGGGCGCCCGTGTTTTTTCCATTTGCCAGGTATTGTTTCTGTGCTATGAAGATCTCTTTCACAATACAATAACCTGGGACACGTATGATGGAAATCTTGGGGGGAGATTCTTCCCTCCCCTTGCACTATAATAAATCACCGTTTGGAGGTGAATCAGGTAGGCTACTACTTTATAGTTGCTAGTGAGGTTTTGCGGCGTCCCTGCAATCGGTTTGTACGGTGTGAGACACTTAAGTCTCTAGTTCAACCATGCTAGTATGCTGAGGATATTCACTCAGTATGGAGTACCATTGAACATGACCTGCCCAAGCTTGAAGGGATAAAGTGGACCTTTGGGTCACACTTTATTTCTATACTAGCTGAAGGGATTACCAGTTTGAGATTGTCCTCTAAAGGGCAAGTGCTCCCTCTAGACAAGCCTCTCTAGAAGCTTGATTAAGCTAAACTTTCTCTTCACCCAAGATCTGCGAAGGCGAGGGGAGAGGATACCGCCATAGTTTAATAAAAGCTTCACTTAAATTAAAGGGTTTTAACTAATGACAAATAGCTCGAAAGAAGTGTTGAGAAACACTTCTTCAAACCCACTAAGAAGAGTTCATTTCCAAATTGAACCTAATTAAAACAACTAAGTGTTTTCTACCTAAGCAAAAGGCACAATAGTGTGTTTAATCATACATGTTCAATTCATTTCCCACTCAGCAAAAAGAAAGCTTAGAAAGTGTGTTCATTTGCCTTATGTCATTCAAGATTTGTGAGATCCATTCCCTTTACATTCAAGATTGAGTGAGGTTCATTTTTAAGAAACATACATTCCAAGAAAAGTGATTAAACATACAAGTTCATTTTAATATCTCTCAGAAAATTAAGCACAAAACCTACATGAACTGGTTAGTATTTTTGAATCTCAAATGTGTTAAAAAACACAAAACTCAAAAAAAATAGATGCAAATGGCAGATTATCACAGAAGACAATCTGCGAAAATGACGGAATACCTACGCAGATGACATAAAACAGACAGTTAGATTTTTATAAAAAATAAACTGACCTATTAAAACTGAGAAATAGTGTTTTTATCAAATTTGTCAGCATTTAACCCTTAAAAAGTTTATCTCTGTCAGAAACTAGAGAGTTAAAAATGCTAAAAATTAATAAAAAATAGTTTTAAACCACAGTTTAATAAATCATTTTCAGACAGGCGGAGACGGAGAAGATGCTGCGCAGATGACCGAGTTTCGCAGATGACTGAGTTACAGAGACGGTGATCTGCGGAGATGGCGACTCCAGAGTGGAGATGGGTTTGCGTTAGAATTCTCTGAACTGCAAAAAATCTGCAAAAAAAATGTTAGAAAATAAGGGACGTGGGTCCCACCGGGTGTTCCAAAATATGTATGCTGAAAACCTACCTATTGAGAGCACACTCAGACATGCAAACGTTAGACATATAAATCATTTAAACTACACTAACATGTCTAAAAAACATACTTTAAAACAACAATGGCTTCCATCATAACCTCTGATGAGTTGAACAAGGGCACCCAATGCCTTGTTGATTTTCTCTTAGAGATGTTATGTGGTGTGCTCTCCCAACACAATATCATAAATCCCACTATGATTGATGCATTAAAATGATGAGCTAATCACTCAACAAACAAGTATAAAGAACTTGACTGAAGCTTTCACTATGTATGAAGATGCAACCTTTTAAACTAGATTGATGATACAAAATCTAACTAAGATGATAAAACTAGATTCATTCCATATTAAACCTAAGATGTAATATCTAAATTCAACTATGAACTATAAGCATGAACAAGAAACAATGCACTAATAATTCTAGAGCTATTTTATCATGATAACAATGCATAAAATGGAGATGATTTGCTCTTGAGAAATGCCTCTATTTATAGAGTTTTTGAAGGAGAGAGAGGGCTTGGATAAGGTGGAGCTCATGTGGCATCCACATAGGTGCCACATGAGGGACACATAAACTATGCAAGAGGCCCACTTTTCTCACACATGTGTGAGCAACTTTGGATGTGATGGGTCAAAGTGTACTTAAAGTACACATGTGAATGATCTTGTAAGAAGGTGTAAGAGGGTGTAAGAGTTTTAGTCCAATGAAACACTTTTAGAAAGTGTAAGAAGGTGTCATCATAGGTGTAAGAAACCTTGTTGGTATCAAATAAGAATTATTTGGAAAAGTCAATTTTTGAAAATTTGCTCACACGTGTGAGCAAATAATTAGGACTAATTATTGTAGGAATCAGGAAATTAGCTTAATTAACCTTAGTTAATTAATGAATAGGTTTATTTGGTGAGAGTGATGTGAGATAGGGTAGGATCTAGGTTCAAATTAGCTTAATCCAAATTAATTTAGATTAATTGTGGTTTTATTAGAATTTAAGTCATGTGAAGAAATAAATAAATTAAAAATTTATTTAAACGGGATTAATGAGGGATAGTGTATTAAATAAGATTTAATATATTAAAAGGGGTAGTATTTAAGTTAAATTTAAATACTAAGGAGAATGAATCATATTTAATTAAATAAATTTAATTAAATAGATAGAAGAATATAACAAATATAATTAATGAAAATTAACTATAATGTTATGGGAATATTAATTAAATTAATATAACGACGATTTTGGATGTCTACACTTTCATGCGACTCATGAATGAGGTCTTGAAAGAATTTTTGGGTAAGTTTGTAATTGTTTACCTAGATGATATTCTGATCTTTAGTAAGACATTGGTGGAGCATCTAATGCATATTTGTAGGGTTTTGGAGAAGTTGAGGGAAGAAGAATTGTTTATTAATTTGAAGAAGTGCAATTTTGTGAAGGAGTTAGTGTATTTGGGATTTGTAGTTTCAGCAGAAGGACTAAAAATGAAACCAGATAAAGTGCAAGCTATCCTAGAATGGACTACCCCAAGGAGTGCTACTGAGCTAAGATCATTTCATGGTTTAGCTAGCTTTTACAGAAAGTTTATCAGAAGTTTTTGTAGTATTTGTGGTCCCTTGACTGAAATAATGAGAGGGGATAGGAAAGAGTTTAAGTGGACTAAAGGGGCTAAGAAGAGTTTTGAACTATTAAAATAAAAAGTTACAAAACAACCTATTTTAGCACTTCTTGATAAATTAATAAGGTGTTTCAAGTATACTGTGATGCTAGTGGTACTAGAATAGGAGCTATTTTGAGCCAAGAAGGTAAACCTGTTGCATATTTCAGTGAGAAGTTAAATCATGTCAAGAGAAAATATTATGTTTATTATCAGGAATTTTATGCTATAATTCAAGTATTGAAGAAGTGGAGACACTATCTACTTCCTAAGGAGTTTTTTTTTTATACTAATCATCAAGATTTGCAATATTTGAATAGTCAAGGAAAGTTGAATCAAAGACATTTGAAATAGGTTGAATTTTTGTAGAGTTACACATTTGTTTTGAAACATAGGAGTGGAAAGTCTAACAGAGTTGCAAAAGCTCTTAGTAGAAGGCAACTTTTGCTAACAGAGATGCAGATCAAGGTGGTTGGGTTCAAGGAACTCAAGAGTTTGTATCCATAGGATCCTAATTTTGGTGAAGCTTGGAAAGCCTTTATAGAACCTGCTACTCTAGATAGAATGAAGTGGCTGGACTTCATCATTCAGGATGGAATGTTATTCAGAGAGAGCCAGTTGTGCATTCCACAAAGTTCTATGAGGGAGAATCTCATCAAGGAGAAGCATAGCAGAGGATTGGCTGGACATTTTGGTCAAGATAAAACCCTTGCTCTGGTTAGCGAGAATTATCATTGGCCATAGTTGCAGCAAGATGTAAAGAAATTTGTACAGAGTTGTAGAGTATATCAAATGGAAAAAGGAGAAAAGTAGAATATAGGATTGTATAAACCATTACTTATACCATAGAAGCCTTGGGAGGATATCAGTATGGAATTTGTTCTTGGTTTTCCAAGGACTCAGCGGGGACATGATTCAATTTTTGTGGTGGTTGACAGGTTTTCAAAGATGGTACATTTCATTCCCTGTAAGAAGACTAATGATGCTATTCATGTGGCTGAAGACAAACTTGAAATTCAACTCATCACATCATCCACAAACTGATGAACAAACAGAGGTGGTCAATACGAGTTTGGGGAATTTGTTGAGATGTTTGGTTGGAGATAAGCCAATAGGTGAGATTTGATTTTACCACAGGCAGAATTTGCATACAATAATTCTATCAACATGAGCACTGGTAAATCACCATTCCAGATTGTATTTGGAAGTAGTCCCAGAAATGCTTCACAGTTGAGGAAGATAGACAAAGGAGAGATAAGTAGTGCTGAAGCTGAGGATTTTGCAGAACATTTGAAGAACATCCATGAGGAGGTGAGGAAGAATATTACCAAGATGAATGCACAATATAAAGTTAAGGCAGATGAGAGAAGGAGGCATAAATAATTTTAGGTTGGAGATGAAGTCATGGTTCATTTGCAGAAGAAGCAATTTCCATTTGGTACATATAACAAGTTGAAAATGAAGAAGTTCGGGCCATGTAAGATACTAAAGAAGCATGATTCAGGAAATGCTTATGAGGTAGAATTGCTTACTAAGTTGAATATTTCACCAGTATTTAACATTGAAGATTTGACAGAGTACCATGAAGGGGGTGTTGAAGGCAAGGTCACAGAAGCACAATGAAGTATTCTAGCTACTACTTCAGCTACCAAGGAGATTCAAGATATACTAGATAGTCATGTTGGTAGAAGCACAAGGAACAAGACATATGAAGAGTATCTGGTCAAATGGAGAGGATGACCTATAGAAGATTCATCATGGCTGACAAAGGAGGAGGTTGACTGTCTTGGTTTTCCTCTGCACACCTGAGACGTGACAGGGTCACTTCTCAAGTTACCTTGGGTGTCAGATGCAGGAGCATCCTGGGTGTAAGGGCAATCTTGCATCACCCAAAAATATGTGTTTTCTATTTAATAAGGGCTATTTTATACAAAGCTGCTATTTTTGGAAACTTTCTATTTTTAGTAAGTTGGTCATTTGAACTCGAAATGTTCTAATTTTTTAGGTGAAGGATCATCTTAGTCATATAAGCATGCCAGTTGACTTTCATTGCCATAGCATCTGTATTGGCGAAGTTATTAAGGATTTACTATTGAGATTTTAGGGTACAAAACCTTTGAGCTCAATTTTTAGGACCTTAGAGGCTTTGGATCAAGGTGGAACCCCCGACTAACTAGCACTTTTCATGTCAACCATTGTAGATTGTGATCTCCCCTTTTCAAAAAGTGGTTATAATAGCCAATCAGAGCTACGGTTCAAAAGTTATGGCTTCCAAAAGTTGGGCTACCTAATCTCATATTTTGTAAATATTTAAAGCTCACCCTTTTGTAATAAAAGTGAAAAATAATTAAATGCTAAGGGTAGTCGACCTTAATGGCTAGATTTTTGGAACCTTCTCGGGCGGTGAAAAATTGCCTATTTAAAGAAGGCCCGTAGTGTTTTCTAGGACAGTTCAGGGTGGTTATTGGAGGCTTTGTCCTATAGATTATTGTAAGGGATGCCCATGTGGCTTTTGATATTGTAATTTTGAAGTTTGTAATTCCACATTTATGGAGGCAATAAGAAGCCAATTTTTTATTCTTTCAAATTTCTGTTGTTTCTCTCTATTTCTATTGTGTATTTGTGGTATTAAAGGGAGTCCCCTTCATCATAGGGTTAGTGAAAGAATCTACTAGGCTAGAGAAGAGGCCTATTGAAGAGACTAGGTGAAGTTAGGGTATAGAGAAAGGATTTTAATTACATCATCATTGTAGGAAAATCTCTTGATCTTAGTGTCATCCATCATAATATTTATCCAATCAAGTATTCATCCTTGGAAAAATACTACAATTAATTAAACAACACCTTTGACTTATTCTTCCTTATTAGTGAATCTTAGAGAAAGTATTAATTCATTGGCCTAGAGGAAACTCTTAATCAAAGCTATCACCATGCGATATCTATGCTAGGATATTCTAGCTACAATCCCATACTGTAATCTAGAGTTATCTTGGCAATATGTTTTGCTGAGTCAACCATTCATTAATACAACACCGACATAGAAACAATATTATTAACTCCTTAATACTCGATCATGGAAGGTGGCACTATCATAGAAAACCAAGTAGATTCTCATCTATCAAAATTATATGAAATCACTGAAATATAATTCCATTGTTTTTCAATAAGACATACCAATTGTGATAGTGCCAATTCAATCCATAATTCTAGAGTAAGGTCGTAGATTAAGTTAGATGTTTCCTTTTGGGTAAGACATTAAATTAATTTTGATATTTAAAAAGATAGATATATACATTCTAATATTAAGTTTTGTATGTGAAGATTTCAATATGTGTTATATTTTATCATGGTATATGATTAGCTAGTTAATAGGTCCATCACTAGTTAATATCAATATTACCCTGTTATATATATATATATA
>MU228107.1:1041516-1066796 GCA_018584345.1 Thuja plicata
ATGAACTATAACTGATTGAATGCTTGAAGATGATTATGTTGATGATCACCGAGCTACAAAAAGTAAATGTAAGACATTAAATCAGTTAATGTATTATATTGTCATTAACGTCAACTTGATATAATCTGATTGGTCATATAAATAATGTCATATAATTCAATGAAAGAAAAGAGATAAAGTTTATTTAATTGGTAAACATATAAAGGAAGTGAACACCCAGTGACAATAAACATCGACAGATAGTCCACACCGATAAATAGAGAACCCCGACCAATAAAAGTGTATAATGAGCACCACAACACCGAGCATAAATGAAGTGAACCCCAAGAAAAACTAAAGATAATTCCCAAGGATGATTGAAGTCCTTAACCGATTAGAACTGGAGTTAGGAAATGACAAAACACTTAGCTAGCAGGAGCTATAATTAGAGTTAACTGATTGATTGCTTTATTTTCATTGTTCATACAAACTAAGGATAAGAAGGAGATTTAAAGAATGGAAAACAAGTAGAGATTTTTGGAATAAATTTGAAGCTATGCTTTAAAGATTAAAGCAATGCATGGTAATATTTTTGGATCAACAAATCTATCTACGTCAAGAACAAGAAAGATAAGGGATGAAAAATGGTGAAATCATGTCTATATAAAGAGACAAGTAATTCATTATTAAAAAGAAAGGAATGGTGAATATAATTCTAGTGAAGATAGAAGTCTTCATGCAGATCTGATCATACAGGCTGAAGAATAGAGTCAAGAATTCTACAGACACCGAGTAACAGAGAAACAAAAACATTCCCCGAGCAAAAAGAACAAGAGGGGGGAAAAGGAATAGAAGAGCATATTGATCAGAGAGGTATTATAGACTTACAATAGATCTGAAAATTTGAAATATCAAGTTGTATTAATGAATAGATCATTTATTGTTTCAGTTTAACCATTGATTCATAAAATCTCTTAACCGAGTGGGATTTAATAGTCCTTAATATATTGAGATGCTCAAGAGTATCAAAAGGTTTTTCTTGTTGACATCATAGTGAATTCCCAAGGTGAAAAAACTAACCAATGGTTTTAAATCCTGTAACAAGGTCACACTTTATAGTGTGTTTGTAACCTTTAACAGGGCTGGCTCTTCACCGAGCTCACTTCAGAAGAGTGAAAATTTTGGGTTACCAGTCCCAAGTGGTTTTTTCCTTAACAGTGTTTCCATGTTTAAAATCCATGTGTCAAATGCTTATATGGTTCATTTATTTGATGTTTTTCTTTACACATTAGTAAAATAGGATTGGTCAATATACACTAAGTTTATTTACTGATATTCAGTAAAGGCTAAGAACATATAACTTCTATTTGGTAAAGATTAAGAAAAGGATAAATAGTATATTCACTGAGCAGTATATATATCTTAGATTTACACAAGGTATACATCTTGTAGGACTAAAGATAACTAGAGGATTTATATATGTGATATAAGTTTTGGTTGAATTATTGGATTAATTTTTGAGGCCACTGATTCACCCCCCCGCCCCCTCTAAGTTATTCCAACAATTGGTATCAGAGATTGTGTGCTTGGAAGAGAGTTTAAAGACTCAAAATAAAGATCACAAGATGAGAAAAAGAGATGTGCCTAAGTTGAACAAAGAAAAATTTGCATCATGGAAAAGAAGGATAAGACTCCTCCTCTCAGGTACTGGAAATGATGTCACATAGTACTTGGATACTGAATTTGTTTTACCTATTGGACCTCTGAAAAATGATCAATTGATAGAGAAATATGAAAACAATTCTATGATGATAGAACTTGCTTCCTTACTCTTTGATGCTGAATTTGAAAATGTAAAATCATGCACCACTACAAAGAAAATGCGGGAGAAACTCAAGCTAGTACATGTAGGAAATAAAAATTTGTTGAGGGCTAAAGTTGAAAGCCTAAGAGGAAAGTTTGATGACATAAGAATGAAAGAAGGAGAAAACACCACTCAGTACAGTTGCAGAATCAAAGAGGTTGTCAATGGTATCTGAGGAGTAGGAGGCGTACTTGAAGAAGAAAAAGTGGTAAGTAAAATTCTAAGAACCTTACTACCTATTTATGCTATTTGAGTATCTGTAATACAAAAAATGAGAGTAGTAGGAAATAAAAATGTTACTCTAGAGATTTTGATTGGTAGACTTATTTCATTTGAGATGAATAACTTTGACAATAGTGTCTTACCAAATATTGAGTATGCATTCAAATCTTCTCTGAAAATAAGTAAATCAAGCTACAAACAAACTATGAGAAATGATAGTGAAAGTGATAGTGATGAACAAGAACTTGATGAAATTGAAAACCAAATGGCTAGAAGATTGAAAAGAGGCAAAGATAGATACAAAGTTAAATTACCATTGGTATGTTTTAATTGCAAAGAGATTGGACACTTTGCTGTTAGATGTCATAACAAAAGAAAAGATGACAAAAACAATGACATATCTTATGAAAAGAAGTTTGATAGAGGTGATGACCAAGACTACCAAAGCAACTGACAATCTGACAGAAGAGATAATCAAGACTACAAGGACAAAGGCAAGAAGGCTTGTTACCTGGCTGAGAACAAAGCTAAAAACACTAATAGTGAATATAAGGAAGATATTGAGGTGGTATTTGTTGCTATGAAGGATGATTCAGACGAAGAAGAAAGGTATGTTGAAATTGCACTCATATCCAAGGTTTGTAAAAATGATGTCTAGATTATTGATAGTGGTTGTACTCACCACATGACTGGAGATAAGGAAATTTTTGAAACTTTTGAATATTATTATGGTGGATCAATAAGAATGGGTAATGACTCACCTTGTCCAGTTGAAGGTAAAAGAACCATCATGTTGAATAATTTGATCAGATGTGAAATGCATATTTGGTGAAAGGACTTAGCAATAATCTATTGAGTATTTTATAGCTGAATAACATAAGACACCGAGTTGCATTTGAGAAAAAATGGCAAAGAGTTGTAATGAATTAGGAAGGTTGATTAGTACTGGTGAACAAACAAAAGGTAACCTATTCTATCTTGATGACATTAAGACCACTTGTTTATTGGCTAGAAGTTAAGACATTTGGTAATGGAATAAAATGTAATTTCATGTGAATTTTGACAACATGGTTAGGATAAGAAATAATAGAAAGGTAAGAGGCTTATCGAGCATGTCAAAACCCGACCATGTCATGTGTAAGAATTGTTAAAAAGGTAAAATTACAATGTATAGTTTGAAGAGAAAAACCTACACATCTAATGTTATTATAGAGCTAGTCAACACTAAAAAATGTGGACCAATGAGAACAAAGAGCTACTATGGTGATAGATACGTCATTCTATTTTTTGATTATTATTCTAGAATGATGATTGTTATGTTCTTAAAAGAGAAATCAGAAGCATTTAAGATGTTTAAATGGTATAAATCTATAGTTGAAAAACAAAGTGGAAAGGAACTAAAATGTCTAAGGATAGATAGAGGAGAAGAATTTATTTCTGATGAATTCACTAACTTTTGTAATGAGCATGGCATTACAAGATAAATTTTTGCACTAAGAACACCACAACAAAATGGGATTGTGATGTAGCACTTAGTCTTTCTCCTTAGCCCTCTTCAAGGGTCTCCTAGGTCACTCATTGACCTACTAGGGTTATTCTACTAACCCTAGGCTTATTAGGTATCTTATCACAAGATCCTAATCCCTTCAACTAGTGAACAACAACTAAGTAGAACTGAAAACTTTGCAAACCTTATACTAGACCCAAATTGGTCTTTCTTGTTCCATTTGTACAATCTGATCCAAATGGATTCCAATCATTACCAAATTGGAAAGTAGTATTCAAAGATTCCTATAGGACTAATTGCAACCTCTACAAACTCACTTTTCATCAAAAACCCAAATGAGCTCCAAGAACCTATGGAATTACCTCCAAAAATAGGGCTACAAGAAATTAACCTTGTTCAGTCACCTTTTTAGCATTATCATGGAAAAATGTCTTAACAAGTGCCAAATAGGCTTAGGATATAGACACCCTTTATAGAGAAACTAGATATTTTCTAGGTCTTAGCCCTCAGAAGTGTCCATACAGTCCTCCCTACTTTCATGCCTAAAAATCAGGGTTTTAGGCCTCCTTTACTGTCTGCACAAGAAAAGAACTTTATTGGAAAACAAAATAAATCCTTCCAACTTATCCTCTTGGTTGGGGGTACTCCCTTAACTATCATACCTTCCCACTTCCATTGATTGAAGCAATGGATGCTTTCAATCCCTCTAGCTAGCTCTGCAAATATTGATGATCCCTAGCCATGCCACTCTAGCTCGCCTAGGGCATCATCTTAAAAATAGTTGCCACCACTTCCTAGGCCCATGCTAATATGTAAAAAATGTAAATGGAGTCCACTTTCATAATCCAAGAGCCTGGGCCACAGCCACGGTGGAAAAGAAAGCTAAGACCCCATTTGCAAGCAATGCTCAAATAAAAACCAGCAACTGGACTAAACTTTAAAGATTTTATACAAACACTTAGAACTATTGAATCTATCAATATAAAACCAAAAGAAGTTCTAAAATAACCTAAATTACATGAAACAAATCTTTAAAAATCACTCTCAATCCATTACACTATCCGATCACCTTAAAACACACATATAGCCACTATTATTGCTTAGCACAGCCCGTACATGAAATTTCTCCAACTTGCCAACCCTTCAAAAATCCTGAGGATGGTCTTATATAGATGACCCAAACACTAAATGGTCAGTTTCAGATAGTTAACCAACAAATTTCATCGAAGATGCAAATTTTTCATAAAAGTTGTCAATGTTGTCAATGGCAACATTGACAACTTTTCGCAACTTTTGGGTTTGATTTCCAAACTTGGTCAAACCATATCCAAACTTTTCCAATCCACTAAATATGATGAAACATAATAAAAAAGGACCTCTAGTCCCTAATTGTGCCTGAATGGAATGAAGGGTCACCAAGGAACTAATAAGACCTATCCTCCTACAAACACTTCACACACTAGGACTCTTGGTCCTTTTATTCACCTAGTGGTCTGGATAGAACCACTACAAGCCAAAACAAAGAAAGAGAAAACCCTAGGTTACATTTCCACAACTAGCCTACCTAGGTGCTCCTACACCTTACTCCCCCAAAAAGGAAAATTCATGGCACTCTTGTGGACAGTAGCTCCTCTGAGATTCCCACCTTCTGGGAATTTGTCTCTATAATCCATGAAGCTTTTGACTCTAGTCTATCCTTCCACTGAATGAAATGCTCCATGTAGACTTTGTGTCTAGTGGTCTTCTTGACCCAGGAGTCTAGAACTTTATCAGCCACCATAGGAAACTTTGGAGGTAAGACAATAACCTCCACATTAGCACTGACCCCTTGACTTGTTGGATTGGTACCCTCTATCTGTCCTCTCAACCATATTAATTCTTGAACATTGAATATGGGAGAGATGCTCAAACCTGATGGTAAGTCCACCTTATATGCATTATTTCTATAATTCACCAATATTTTGCAAGGTCCCACCCTTTTCATCTGAAGCTTGGTAGGGATGCCCTTCTGTAGTCTCAATTTTTTTAAGTGGACCATCACATAGTCACCCACTTCAAACTGAACATCCTTCCTTTTCTCATCAACTTTGGCTTTCAACTTAAGTTGACTGTCTTGTATCTGCTTCTTTACTTGGTCTTGTATCTCATTCATGGTAGAGGTGAATTATTTTGCATGTCCACTTCTTTACTCCATTCCACCAAGATCCCTGATCTCACAAACACCCCTAGGATGCATGCCATAAACCATCTCAAATAAACTCTTTCCTTTCATCCTATTCTCACTATCATTGTAAGCATATTATGCTTGAGGAATGACCACATCCCAAGTATGCCCATATTCCTTATTTAGGCACCTTAAAAGGTTACCCAACAGTCTGTTGACCACCTTAGTTTGGCCATCAGTCTGAGGGTGGTAAGCTAAACCAAAAGATAGGTTAGTACACAGCCTTGTCCACAAAGTTCTCCAAAAATGACTCATAAATTTCACATCTCTATCAAAGACTATACTCAAAGGAAGACCATGAATCCTTAATATTTCTTTGCAAAACAAATAAGCTATGTGGCTAGCATCATTAGTAGTTCTGCATGGAATGAAATGTCCCATTTGTCTAAATCTATCAACAACTACATAAATTCTATCATACCCCTGTTTAGTTTTGGGTAACCCCACAATGAAATCTATACTTACACACTCCCATGGCCTATTAGGGACAATTAGAGGCTGATAAAACCATGCATTACTCATTCCTCCTTTTTCCTCCATGCAAACAACACACTGCTCTACATACTTGGTGACATCCTTCACCAATTTCGGCCAATGGTAGAACCTTTGGACCAATTCCAAGGTCTTTTCCTTACCAAAATGACCACTTAGAGAGCCATTATGCTTCTCTTGGATGAGGTTCATCCTCATTGACCCCTTGGGTACACACAACTGATTACCATTAAACAAAAAACCATTCTGTAAAGTGAAATCAGAGAACTTGCTATGAAAATGATTCTCAAAGTCAACACATACCTTATAGGCCTCACCAAAATCCTCATCTAATTTGTATAGGTCTCTAAAAATTTCAATCCCAATGCTATTCAATTGGACTTCTTGCACTATTAACAATCTCTTGCTCAAAGCCTCTAGCACCTTGTTGAGTTGACCCTTCTTGTATTTGATAGTAAAAGTGAATGCCTTCAAGTATTCCATCCACTTCAAATGCATATTACTTAGCTTTGCTTGTGTGTTATTGTAGCTAAGGGCCTGATTATTTTTAAATACCACAAATTATTTAGGCAATAGATAATGCCTCCATTTTCTCAAAGATTGGACTAGAGCATAGAGCTCTAAGTCATAAGAAGAAAATTTCTTCTTAGCCTCATTCAATTTTTCACTAAAGAAGGCAATAGGTCTACCCTCTTGACTCAAAACACCCCCTATTTCCATTCCACTAGCATCACACTCAATGGTAAATAACTTATCAAAGCTTGGCAACTATAGGATAGGTTGAGTAGCCACTTGTCTTTTCAACATTTCAAAAGATTTTTCAGCTTCCAAAGTCCATCTAAACTTAGTTTTGACCCAACCCTTAATGGTATCCATTAATGCAACACATATCCCACTGAAGTTCCTAATAAAATTTCTATAAAATTGGGAAATCCCATGAAAACTCCTTACCTCTGTGGCTGTGGTAGGTGGAGGCAAGTTTAAAATTCCAGCAACTTTGTCATTGTCCATCTTCAAAGACCCTTTGGACACCACAAAGCCCAAGTAGACTAGTTCTTGTTTAAATAACTCACACTTATCAAGGTTAATGGCCAAATTCTCTTCATGTAACCTTTTTAATACTGCCTCCAAATGTCTGATATGTTCCTCTCTTGTCTTACTAAAAATCAGTATATCATCAAGATATACCACCATAAAATTTCCAATGAAATCCTTGAGCACCTCATTCATGAGCCTCATGAATGTTCTCGGAGCATTAGAGAGGCCAAATGGTATCACAATCCATTCATATAACCCATCTATGGTTTTGAATGCCATTTTCCATTCATCACCTTCCTTCAACCTGATTTGGTGATAACCACTTTTCAAATCTAGCTTTGTGAAATACATTGCCCCACCTAGGCGACCCATAAGATCCTCTATCCTTAGGATTGGGAATCTGTACCTTATTGTGATCCTATTTATAGCCCTTGAGTCTTTGCATAATCTCCACTTTCCCCCCTTCTTTGATGATAAAACAATTGGGGTTGCACATGGGCTGATGCTTTTCTTGATCAAGCCTTCATCCAAGAGTTCTTGTACTTGTCTTGCTACCTCCAAGTTCTGATTTGGAGTCAACTTGTATGATGCTTTATTGGGAAAGGATTCCCCTGGTACAAAGTCTATTTGATGACTTATAACCCTCTTAGGTGTTAGGGTTGCATGAGTGCCATCACTCACAATATCCTTATATTTCTCAAGCAATTCTTGCAGTTCCTTTGGTAGTGGTTACCTTACTGGTGTCTCCTCCTCCTTAGGTCTTAACACAATGGAATAACCTTCTCCCTCATCATCTATGATATCATTCACAAAATCCTTACCACTTCATAACATAACATTAGGATTCTTACTCTGTGGTTCCTCATCCTCTAATAAAGACTAAATTTTGAAGGTCTTTCCTCCTTTATTAAATGTAATGGATTTCTCTTTCCCATCATATAGTGATTCATTATCAAACTGCAAAGGTCTCCCAAGAAGAAAATGACAAGCATCCATTGGTAGGATGTCACAAAGCAATATGTCCTTGTATCCTGCTATTGAGAATTCTACCCATGTTTTCTGATTGACCAAGAAACTTTGGCCTTTGTTGAGCTATGTCACCTTATAAGGGTTCACATGGGGCATTTTGGGTAGCTTAAGCTTCACCACTACCTCCTCTGAAATGATGTTGTCTAGGATCTAGAATCAACAATCACCTTACACACTTTTCCAAGGATCTTACATATGATTCTAAACAGTGCCCTCCTATGTTTGGGCTCATCCTTGATTGGTTACCTTATTAAGACCCTTCTAAACATCAGGTTCTCACCCATTTCTGAGTCTAGGTGATCCACCTCTGGAGTCTTGACACTAGAAGTATACTCATGTGCATATGCTACTCTCTTGTCACTATTTGTTGCATAAGGTTTATCAGGACAAATATAAGCTAGATGCCCTAGTTGCCCATAGTAATAGCACTTCATAGTGGCAAAGTAGGATCCACTCCTACCTCCTCTTCCTCTATTAGAACCCCCATTATTACCCATGCCTCTGCTATAGCCTCCTCCTAAATTGTTCTCAGTCTGCTACTCTATCAACTTATTTTCTCCTTGGGATCTTTGTTCACTACCCCTTCCTTGGTAGCCCCCTCTTTGAACCCTCTATTCTCTTCCTCTACATCTATTGTTATTATTGATATTGGAACTAGAATCCCCTTTCTTCTTATTCTTCTCTTCCACATTTATAGCTAATTGATGACACTTTTGGATGGTGGTAGGTGTCCATATGCTAAGCTCCTCTTGGATGTTCCACTTCAACCCACCCAAGTACCTAGCCACTTTGATTGGCTCTTCTTCATACAACTTAGACCTTAAACATAGTCTTTGGAATTCCTCAGTATATGAGGCCACATCTAGGTCTTTTTGCTTCAATTTTTGTCTCTTCCTATGGAGTTGTATTTCATAGTCCTCTAGAAGATAACTCTCCTTCAATTTGGTTACCATAGCTTTCCAATTTTCTATTGGTTTCTTTCCCATGCTTACCCTTTCATCCTGAAGGTATTTCCACCAAGTCAAAGCTGACCCTCTAAGTCTAGACTTGGCCACTTTAATCCTTTGGGCCTCACTTATCCCTTCACATTTGAAATTATTCTCCATTGCTTCAATCTAGTCCATGACTGCCTCAATATCCATCCTTCCTCCAAATAAAGGTATCCCTTCCAAAGCTTTGTCACTTAATTCTTTTATGGCCTTAAAGAAAGGTTCCTCATTCAACACTGGGTCAGGTTCAGGAATGTAGTCTTCTTCCTCCATCTTCTTCTTACCCTTACTACAGGATCCTGCTTCATATTCTTTCTTCCTAGTAGCATCTACTAGTTCTTCCATCTTTACTCTCATTGCTTCCAAAGTACCCTCAAGGACTCTTTTTTTTCTCCTTTAGCTCCTCCATATCCTTGGATAGTTTTGCATTTGTCACCATCATTTTAGAACCACAAGATTCCACCTCTGACATAAACCAAACTTATCAAGTTTCTCAACTTTCTCTGATACCACTCTGATGTAACAATTAGTCTTTCTCCTCAGCCCTCTTCAAGGGTCTCCTAGGTCACTCACTGAACTAATAGGGTTCTTCAACTAACCCTAGGCTTATTAGGTATCTTATCACAAGATCCTAATCCCTTCAACTAGTGAACATCAACTAAGTAGAACTCAAAACTTTGCAAACCTTATACTAGACCCAAATTGGTCTTTCTTGTTCCATTTGTACAATCTCATCCAAATGGATTCCAATCATTACCAAATTGGAAAGGCAGTATTCAAATATTCCAATAGGATCAATTCCAACCTCTACAAACTCACTTTGCATCAAAAACCCAAACGAGCTCCAAGAACCTATGCGATTACCTCAAAAATAGGGCTACAAGCAATTAGCCCTATTTGGTCACCTTTTCTACATTATCTTGGAAAAATTTCTTAACATGTTCCAAATAGGCTTAGGATCCAAACACCCTTTAAAAAGAAACTATAGATTTTGTAGGTCTTAGCCCTCAGAAGTGTTTGTACAGTCCTCCCTACTTTCATGCCTAAAATTGACAGTTTTAGGCCTCCTTTACTGTCTACACAAGAAATGAACTTTCTTGGAAAAAAAATAAATCCTTCCAACTTATCCTCTTGGTTGGGGGTCCTCCCTTTCCTCTCCTACCTTTCCACTTCCACTAATTGAAGCTATGGATTCTTTCAATCCCTCTAGCTATCTCTGCAATCACTGATGATCCCTAGCCATGCCACTTTGGCTCGCCTAGGGCATCATCTTAAAAATATCTGCCACCACTACCTGGGCCCATCTTTCTATGTACAAAATGTACATGGAGTCCACTTTCATAATCCAAGAGCTCGGGCCAAAGCCACGGTGGAAAAGAAAGCTAAGACCCCATTTGCAAGCAATGCTCAAATCAAAACCAGTGACTGGACTAAACTTTAAAGAGTTTATACAAACACTTAGAACTATTGAATCTATACATATAACACAACAAGAAGTTCAGAAATAACCTACATTACATGAAACAAATCTTACAGAAACACTCTCAATCCATTACACTATCCGATCACCTTAAAACACACATATAGCCACTGTTATTGCTTAGCACAGTCCGTACATGAAATTTATCCAACTTTCCAACCCTTCACAAATCCCGAGGATGGTCTTATATAGATTAAGAAAACACTAAATGGTTAGTTTCAGACATTTAACCAACCAATTTCATTGAAGATGCAAATTTGTCATGTCAATGTTTTCAATGACAACATTGACAACTTTTCGCAACTTTTGGGTTTGATTGCCAAACTTGGTCAAACCATATCAAAACTTGTCCAATCCACTAAATATGATGAAAAAACATCAAAAAGGACCTCTAGTCCCTCTCTTGGCTCATTTTTCCACAAAATTCCAAAATTCCCTAATTGGGCCTTAATGGACCTAATGGTCACCAAGGAACTAATAAAACCTATCCTCCTACAAACACTTCACACACTAGGACTCTTGGTTGTTTTATTCACCTAGTGGTCTAGATAGAACCACTACAAGCCAAAACAAAGAAAGAGAAAACCATAGGTTACATTTCCACAACTAGCCTACCTAGGTGCTCCTCAACCAGATTACTGAAAGAAGGAATAGATCAATCGTTGACTATGCTAGAACACTAATGATTGAAAAGACATCTCATAGACATTCAAGAGAGAAGTTGTAAGTACTTTTGTCTATAAATTAAACCAAGTTCAATTGAAGAAAGACACCAATAAGACACCTTATGAGCTATGGTATGGATACACACCTAATGTAAGTTACATTAGAATTTTTGGAAGTCAACGTTATATTTTTAAGGATGATAGAAATGAAAAGATTGAATCCAAAAGTGATGAAGGAATATTTATAGGTTATTCTACCAAAAGAAAGGCTTATAAATTTCTTAACAAATCCTCTAACAAAATCATTGAAAGTGCAAATGTCAAAGTGGATAAATTTTCTGAGAAAAATGATTAGGGAAGCACAAAACAACTGGAAGATTACAACAAATTTGTCTACAGTGAAGAACCTGACACTCTTCCTGAGCAATTTTCTATTGCTACTGAGCAATAGAACATTGCAACCGAGCATTAGGCTGCACACACCAAAAATAAGGAAATTTCTCACAATGCTGCACCGTGTGATGAAGATCAAAATGTAGGTAAAGATGATGATCATAATGATGAACATAGATCTGAACCGGTACTTAACAAGTATGTCAGAAGACACCATCCACAAAACCTGATCATAGGAGACAAAAAGGATGTAATGAGAACAAGAAGTAAGTCACTAAACACAAGATGTTTTATTTTTGATTTTGAGCCTAAATCTATCAATACTACACTTGAGAATCAAGAATGGGTCAGTGATATCAATGAAGAGATTGAGAAGATTGAAAAGAACAAAAAATGAACATTAGTACCTAGACAAACTAACAAAAATGTCATTGGTACCAAATGGATATTTAGGAACAAAGTGAATGAGAATGGAGAAGTCACAAGGAATAAAAAAAGATTAGTATGCAAAGGGTATGCACAAGAAGAAGGTATTGACAATGGAGAAACCTTTGCACCCATTTCTAGATTAAAAGGAGTAAGAATTCTACTTGCTTATGCTGCTTTCAAAGGATTCAAAGTATACCAAATGGATGTAAAATTTGAATTTATGAATAGAATACTAGAAGAAGAGGTATACATTGAACAACCTGAAGGGTTTTTTAATCCTAACAAGAGAAACATGGTTTGTAGACTACACAAAGCCTTATATGGATTGAAACAAGCACCAAGAGAATGGTATGAAAGAATTCACTCTTATATCATTAGTATTGAATATAAGAGCAAGTGATAATAGTAATCTGTATTTAAAAGAATATAATGATGATAAAATTCTGATTGCTGAGATATTTATTGATGATATCATATTTGGAGGTAATGATAATTTATGCAAATAATTTTCTGATGAAATGAGAAAATAATTTGAGATGTCAATATTTGGGGAGATCAAATTTTTTCTTGGTCTACAAATTCTTGAACGGGATGAAGGCATCTACATCACACAATCCAAATACATCAAATAAGTTCTAAATATATTCAAAATGGAGGAATCCAAACTAGTTGGAACACCTGTGGAAATTAGATGCAAACTGAAAAAGGAAGACAAGTCAACATAGGTAAATCAGACCTTATATAGATCTATGATTGGCAAACTAAGCTATGTTTTACATACTTGATAGGGAGGTTGGATGAATCACTCACTGATTCATGATCTTAGTCTTTCTTGAAATACTTCTAGAGTGTCTTCTCTCCACCACTTGAAACCTATAGGATATTTACCTTCATAGGATCCCCTGGTTTACCTTTCCAACCCAACTATCATCAAATTTCTCTCTATCAAGTCAATAATTGATGCAATCTTGTAACACTAGCCATTAGCTCTTAAACCACCTTAAAGGCTTTAACCTCCATTTTCTTCAAATGATTTTACAAAGGTGTGGATGTGAATCTAAAGGCTTTAATCCAACCTACTAGGGGTATTAGGATTCCACCTAGTTCCATTCACAAGTCACTTTCACCAAACTTCAGAATTAGGCCTAAAAGGCTACTAGCCCAATTAGGTCTCCTTCTCTAAGAAATAAGGGATTTCCTCTAAATACTTCCAAAGAAAACCTCAATACTTTCTTGGGATTTCTGGTTCATATTTCCACCCTTCAGTTATTTTTTGGATCTTGGGGTCACAACCGGCTGTACAGTACCCTAACCAAAAATGAGTGAAATTAAAGCTTTTTAGGCTCTTCGTGGCCCCTCTTCATTTTTAGTAAGTTTTCACTAATTAAATGGATTGGTAGGGTTTCTCCCTCTTCAAAAAATCTTGGTAAGACTCATATATTCCTTCCCCAAAATGAAATATATCCCAAAGTAATCACCTTTGCAAATTAAGTGCTCTGCCCTGTGATCTTTCCTAGTCGGGCTCACCTCTGGCTCACCTAGGGCAAGACTCACAAAATAGATCCTTTGCATTGAATGGCTCCAAATCCTATAATATGTACACACATGGAGTCTATTCCCTATTCCCAAAGGTTCTTACAATTTTCACTAGGGGAAAAAGAGGTAGCACTCTATTCTTTACAAACTGCCTAGTTCAGACGAGTGACAGTGTAGAACACAAACTATTTACAAGAAATGCTTCAAACTAAACAAAATGTCTATCTAATGCCACAAATATTCAAGAAACTAACTAACCTACATAATTCATGATTTATAGTCCCAAATCTAATCCATTAAAGTATCACTACAATGCAAAAATAACAAAACTACACCCACAGTCACATATGCTCTCTTGATTTAGAAAATGCAGTTCGTATAGTAGGCATTCAACCTTGCTACTAGGTCAAAGTTCCCCTTAAATAGGGTAGTGAATTTTTTATCAGCCCCTTAGGGCATCTCGTGGATGATTTTTTCAAACTTGCAAATGTTGTCAGAGCAACATTGCAAAATTGCAAAGTTGCAAAATGCAACTTTTCCCCATTTCTTGCAAACTATGCAAACATGTTTCAATTCTTCACTAAACTTTACTAAAGACCTAATTAGGAATTTAAAAATGATTCCAACCTATCCTAGACCCTACTTACCCCATGATGAAATCATCATGACACATGTTCCAATTAGAATTCTTTACAACTTCTTAGCCCTATTTGAACTTCCTAAAAGGTCCCAAGACTCCAAATGAACACAACTTATCCCACCTATTCTTTGGTCAACATGACCTTCAATAAAACAAAACAAATTTTCCCTAAGGCACACACACTACTAAAAAGAAATATATTTCCAAGACAACCTATGGGTGCTCATGCACCATTCTCCCCCTCTACACAAACACTAAGGAAAGTGGGGAGATGTCAAAGAAAAATCAATGCCATAATTCTTAAAATGAGCTTCTTCCACTTATGTAGCCTCAAAATCTGGTTTGTCCTTCCACTATATGTGGTGCTCCATGTATATCTTGTCCCTAGTACAATTCTTCACTCTGGATTCCAAGATCATGTCTAATTGAAGCTTGGCCTTAGGAGGTAAGACTTCAGTACCTAAATCCTCCAATACCTCCTTACGGTTCTTACTCATATCAGTCAGTGGTCCCTTATACTTGATCAAGTCAACTACATTAAACACTAGTGAAATACTTAAAACTTCAGGAAGCTCCACCTTGTAAACATTTTGGCCATACTTAGCTATCACCTTGCATGGTCCTACTCTCTTCATTAACAACTTTGTTTGCATTCCTTTGTGCAATCTAGACTTATTTAAATAGATCATAACATAATATCCCATTGCAAATTATATATCTTTCCTAGATATGTGAACCATAACATTATGTTTATGAGTAGCCTGTATGATTTTCTTCTTCACCTTCTCTTGTATCTCCTTCATTATTTGAGTAAAATCCTATGCATGTCCACTTGTATGCTCCATAGCTCCCAGATCTCTAAGCTCACATACACCCCTTGGATGCATTCCATATAATATATAAAAAGGACTTCTCCCTATTCTCCTATTCACACTATCATTGTATGCATATTCAGCTTGTGGAATGATCAAGTCCCAAGACTGACCATACTCCTTGGTTAGGCATCTGAGAAAGTTACCTAACACTATATTGATCACTTTGGTTTTACCATCTATCTATGGATGGTAAGCTGAACCAAAAGACAAATTAGTTCCTAATCTGCCCCATAGAGTCTTCCAAAAGTGACTCATGAACTTAACATCTCTTTTAGAAACTATACTTAGGGGTATCCCATGTATTCTCATAATCTCCATGAAAAAGAGATGAGCATTGTAGCTAGCATCATGAGTGGTCTTACAAGGAATGAAATAACCCATCTTGCTAAATCTATCTACTAGCACATTAACACTATATAATACTGTCTTGGTCTTAGGAAGACCCACCAAAAAATCCATGCTAATGCACTCCCATGGTCTATTGGGAATGGGTAAAGGTTGATACAAACCTGTAGTACTAACTCCCCCTTTGGCTTTCATACAAACCACACATTGATGCATATAGCTTTTGACATCTCTTGGCAACTTGGGCCAATAGTAAAATCTCTGTACCAACTCCATTATTTTGTTGATACAAAAATGTCCACTTAAGCTACCACTGTGCTTCTCCTGAATGATATTTTCTCTCATTGATCCTTTGGGAACACATAATTGATTTCCCTTGAAAAAAATTCCACTCTATAATGTATACTCTGAAAATTGACTGTGAAAATGATTCTCAAAATCAGAACATACCTTATATGATTTAGAGAAGTCTTCATCTTCTCCATAGATATTGTTGAAACTCTCTATCCCAATGATTTGAAATTGTACTTCTTACACTGTTAGCATCCTTCTACTTAGTGGATCTTCCACCTTGTTCAACTGTCCTTGCTTATGCTTGATAGTGAATGTAAATGCTTGAAAATACTCCATCCACTTCAAGTGTCTATTACTTATCTTTTCTTGTGTGTTGTTGTAGCTAAGTGCCTCATTATCTATAAACACTAAAATATCCTTAGGTAGCATATAATGTCTCCACTTTCTAAGAGACTGCACTAGAGTATATAGCTCTAAGTCATAAGAAAATTACTTATGTTCTTCATTGAGATTTTCACTAAATAATGCTATAGGTATGTGTTCTTGGCTTAGTACTCCTCCTACTGCCATGCCACTTGCATCACACTCCAATGTGAATATCTTATCAAAAATAGGTAAGAGAAGGATGGGTTGGGTAACCACTTGTTGCTTCAACTTTGCAAAACCCTTTTCTGCTTCAAGATTCCACTTAAACATAGTATTTAGACCACCCTTGATGGTATCAAGCACTGGTGCACAAATTCCCCTAAAATTTCTTATAAACTTTCTATATAACTGAGCTAACCCATGAAAACTCCTTACCTCTATCCCTATGGTTTGTTCTGGCCAATTTAGAATATCTTCCACCTTTCTTGGGTCCATCTTCAATGACCCTTGGGATACTACAAACCCCAAATACACAATTTATTACTTGAATAACTCACACTTTTCTAGATTGATGGATAACTTCTCCTCCAGCAACCTTTTGAGTACCATCTCCACATGCTTCAAATTTTCCTTTGTTGTCTTATAGAAGATGAGTACATCATATAGATACACTACCACAAATATACCAGTGAAATCCTTAAGCACTTCATTCATGAGCCTCATGAATGTTCTAGGGGAATTTCAAAGGCCAAATGGCATAAGTCTCCACTCGTACAACCCATCAGTGGTCTTAAAATTTGCCTTCCATTCATCCCCATCTTTTATTCTAATATGATGGTACCTTCTTTTGAGTTCAAACTTAGTTAAGTACTTTGGCCCTCCAAGACAGTCCATCAAATCCTCAATTCTAGGAATAGGGAATCTATATCCAATTGTCATTCTATTCATAGCCCTAGATTCAGTACAAAGTCTCCACTTACCACCTTTATTTGATGCTAAGACCACATGTAAAACACATGGAATTATGCTCTTCTTGATTAGTCATTGGTCTAAATGCTCCTTCACTTGTCTACCCACTTCTTGGCTCTACTCTAGTGTGAGCTTGTATGATTCCTTGTTGGGAAATGAAGCCTCTGGTATGAAGTTAATATGATGATTGATAGCCCTTTTAGGAGGTAATGTTATTGGTGTCCCATCACTAACTATGTCCTTGAACTTTCCAAGTAACTTCTAGACTTCTTCTGGTGTAGGTGCTTGAGTGAACTTTTCCTCTTCTTTGGGTGTCACCACTATGGGATAACCTTCACCTCCTTATTTTTGGAATATGTTTAGGAACTCCTTTCAACTTCTTAACAAGACACTAGGGGTCTTTGACTATGTTTCTTCCTCCTCTAACATAGACTATATTTTAAATGTCCTACAATCCTTCTTGAATGAGATGGTATTCTCTTTTCCATCATAGATGGCTCCTCTATCATATTTTCATCGCCTTCCCAATATGAGATGGCATGCATCCATAAGAAACACATCACAAATCAACTTGTCTTTGTATCCTCCAATGGAAAATTCCACCCAAGTCTGCTCATTCTCTAGGACACTTTTCCCTTTATTCAACCATCTCACTTTGTATGGATTATTATAGGGTATCTTCTCCAAATTAAGCTTCTTCACTTCCTCCTCTAAGATGATGTTATTAGTGGACCTTGAATCCACTATAACTTTACACACTTTCCCAAGTATTCTGTATCTCATTCTGAATAAGGCTCTTCTTTGTTTTGGCTCCCCCTTGACTAGTTATCTTATTAGGACCCTTTTAAACATCAAGTTCTCCCCCATCTCTGATTCAATATGACTAATCTTAGGTAAATTGAAAGTCATGGTGTCTTCTTGAACATATCCTATCCTCTTCTCTATGTAAGAAGAAGTTGCTTTCTCAAGGCACCTATAAGTAGGATGACCAATCTATCAATAGTTATAGCCATTCATACTAGAAAAGTAGGAATTACCTATACCTTCTCCTCCTCCTCTGTTAGAACCCCCTTGACCTCCTCTACCTCTTCCATGACCTCCTCTAGGAGTGGTCTCATTTCCATGCTCTGCAATTTTAGACTCTCCTTGGCTTCTCTGATCAGTCCCTCTACCTTGGTATCCTCCTCTATGTCATCTTTGATCCCTTCCTCTTCCTCTATCCTTGGAAGTCTGATCTTGCCTTCTTCTACTCTTTTCTTCAATATTTATAGCCAATTGATAACATTGGTGTACTATTTTGGGACTAATAAGAGTCATCTCTTCTTGGATATTCCACTTTAGTCCATTAAGGTATCTAGCCACCTTAAGGCTTTCATCCTAAGAGACATTTGATCTCATGCACAACTTATAAAATTCCTTAGTGTAGGAATTGACATCAGGATCATTATGTCTTATGCTCTGCCTCTTCTTGTGAAGTTGGATTTCATAATCATCCAGCATGTATGCTTCATTCACTTTGTTAATCATTCCTTTCCAAGTTGAAATTGGTTTCTTTCCTTCTTTTTCTCTCTCTGACTGAATGAACTTTCACCATGCCAAAGAATATCCTCTAAGCCTTGATTGTTCTAGTTTGATCTTCTAAGCTTCTATAACCCCATCACATTCAAAGTGATTTTCCATGCCCCCAATTCAGTACATAGCTAGATATGCCTCCATATTCCCACTATATAGAGGTATTCTTTCAAGTTCCTTCCCACACATAGCCTTCAATGCCTTCAAGAAAGGCTCCTCTTACAATAGAGGGGTAGGTTTAGGGGTCTTTTCTTCCTCTGTAGCCTCTTTACCCTTAGATTCTTTCCCTTCCAATTTATCACTAACCTCATCAGTCTTGGTTTGCACTGCACTTAGTGCTTGTTCAAGTTGAGCTATTATTTCCCTTAATATCTTATTATCTTCCTCCTTTTCATCGACCTTCTTGGCCATTTCTACATTATTCACCATGATTTTGGACCCACTAGACTCACAATCTGACATGCACTAACAATTCCAAATATTTTTGGGGCTCTGATACCAATCTGATAGGGAGGTTGGATGAATCACTCACTAATTCATGCTCTTAGTCTTTCTTAAAAGAATTATAGGGTTTCTTCTCTCCACTACTTGCAACCTATAGGATATTAAACTTCTTAGGGTACCCTAGTTTATCATTCCAACCCAACTATCATCAAAGTTCTTTCTATCAAGTCAACAATTGATGCAATCTTGCAACACTAGCCATTAGCCCTTAAACCACCTTAAAGGCTTATAACCTCCAATTTCTTGAAATGCTTTTACAGAGGTGTGGAGGTGCTTCTAGAGGCTTCAATAAAACCTACTAGGGGTATTATGAGTCCACCTAGTTCCACTCATAGGTTTCTTTCACAAAACTTCACAATTAGGCCTAAAAGGCTACTAGCCCAATTAGGTCTCCTTCTCTGAGAAATCAGCAATTTTCTCTAAATCCTTCCAAAGAAACCCTCAATATTTTCTTGTTATTCCTAGTTCATATGCCCACCCCTCAAGGATTTTTGGGGTCTTGGGGTCACAATTGGCTGTACAATGCCCCAACTAGAAATGAGTGAAATTAAGGATTTTTAGGCTCTTCTTCACCCCTCTTCATTTTTTGCAAGTTTTCACTAATCAAATGGATTGGTAGGGTCTGTCCCTCTTCACCAAATATTGGTAAAACTCATATTTTCTTTCCTCAAAAGTAAATTTGTCCCTAGATAATCACCTCTACAAATTAAATGCTCTGCACTGTGGTCTTTCCTAGCCGGGCTCACCTCTGGCTCACCTAAGGCAAGACTCCAAAAATAGCTCCTTTTCTTTTAAGGGCCCCAAATCTTGTGATATGTACACACATGGAGTCTATTAACTATTACAAAACATCTGTACAATTTTTATAGTGGGGAAATGAGCTAGCACTCCATTCTTTGAAAACTATTTTGTTTAGACCAGTGACAGTGTAGAATACAAACTATTTACAAGAAATACTTCAAACTAAACAAAATCTATATCTAATGCCACATAGATTCAAGAAAATAACTACCCTACATCATGCATGAGTTAAAATTCTAAATCTAATCCATTAAAGTATCACTGCGATGCAAAAACAACAAAACTACACACACATGGCTTATGCTTCTCATATATGAGGTGCATCCCACCAAGGGATTATGCTTCTCATATACGAGGTGCTGAAATCTAAAAAAGTTGAAAGGCCACTAGGAAATAAAATTTTGAAGGGGGAAGAAGAGATAGATGGGGATGAAGATGATAATATGTATGGGGAACAAACAAAGAGCGAAGAGGAGTCCAAAGGGTTTAAAACCCCTAAATCTAATAGAAAGGGTGTTTCTAAAAACTAGAAGAAACCCTACTCTGGAGGGTCGGAAATAGAGAAGGATAGTGATGAGGAGATTGGGGAGGGAAGCATAAAGAAAAAGGGCAAAAAGATAACAAAGAAGAAGATTCAGAATGAGGAGTCAGAAATAGAGACTGAATTTGATGAGGAGAAAAAGGAGGATAAAAAAAGGAAATGCATGGAGGGTAAGGAGAAAGTTAAAATTACCTGTAAGAATAGCCACTCCAGCAAGAGGAGAATTAATGTTACATCGGAAAAGGAAGATTTTAAGGAAAACATAGAGGAGAATAGGGAGGATAAGGAAAAAGAGGAGAACAGGGAGGAGAGAAAAGATGAGGGCAATGGAGATACCTATCTCAGGGAGAAAATTAAAGAGAAGAAGTAGAAAGAAGAAAAAGATGAAAAGAACAACAAAATTGATGAAGACTCTGGGCGTAAGGAAAGTTATTTCCGTGATAATGTGGACACAGGGGAGAAATTTTTCTCTGTGGAGAACAAAGATTACATTGTGGGTTTCACTGGTCTGGTAAGCAATCTGATTGATAATCAGAATAATTTGAAAAAAGAAGTTGATATTATAAAGGTTGAAATAAATATTCTTAACAGTATGGGTATTGAGGAAAAACTAGTGGCTATTTGTCTGAATGAAATGAAAGAATTGGTTGGGAATTGTGAATCCCAGACAGAATTTGTTAATAAAGTGGGGATAATGGAGAGAAATATCAAAGACATCCAAGACAGGGCTGAGAAAGAGAGTAATGATGAGCAGATTACAAACCTGAACACTAAGGTGGAGAGGTTGGAGGCCACTATTAAAAAAATCAGGGAATAATGTCTTATTAGTCTCAAGGCTTACTATGGTCATGCACAGATTCTAATGGACAAAATGGATAGGGATAAAAAAGAGAAGGAAAGCAGAGAGATCAAAGAGGGAATTGGCCTAGGATCGCACACTAGAGCTAGTACTAAGAAGAAAAGTCCTATGTAGGACAAAGATACCGTGAAGCTCAAGAGTTTGGTCAGCAATATGCAGCTTATGATCATTGAAGTGGAGGAGCTGGTGCATGGAATGTAGCTATCCTATTTTCCTTCCCTTTGGGGGTTTTTTCTATCCCTATTTTTATTGTTGTATTTGTGGGACTTCTTTTGGTTTAGTTTCTTGTTTTCCTATTTCCTTTCCTTTATGGGTTCTTGGGCACAACTATTTTTTGCTCCTTTGTTGAATATTTGTTTTAACTCTTTAGGTTTTAGGTCCTTGTAAAATCTGCTAAACTTTATTACTTTGTAAAGGTTTCAGGTCCTTGTAAAACCTATTTTAACTTAATCAGAACAAAACTACACACACAGTCACATATGCTATCTTGATTTCAAAAATGCAGTCAGTACAATAGGCATACAACCTTGCTACTAGGTCAATGTTCCCCTTAAATAGGGTGTTGAAGTGGTTATCAACCCCTTAGGGCATCTCTTGGATGATTTTTCCAAACTTGCAGATTTTTTTGGAGCAACATTGCAAAATGCAACTTTTGCAACTTTTCCCCATTTCATGCAAACTATACAAACATGTTTCAATTCTTCACTAAACTTTAGCAAAGACCTAATTAAGGGTTCAAAAATTATTCCAACCTATCCTAGACCCTAGTGACCCCATGCTTGCATTATCATGACACATGTGCCAGTTATAATTATTTACAACTTCTTAGCCCTAATTACACTTCCTAAAAGGTCCTAAGACTCCAAATGAACACAAGTTATCCCACCTATTATGTTAACATGACCTTCAACAAAACACAATTTTTTTTTCCTAAGGAACATACACTACTGAAAATAAATAGATTTCCAAGACAACCTATGGGTTCTCCTACACCAATACTAGACTAGATATAAGACATGAAGTTAGAATAGTTGCAAGATTCTTTGCTAATCCCAAGGAATCACACATGACTACTGTCAAAAGAATTTTGAGATATCTAAAGAATACCAAAGACTATGGTTTTTGGTATAATAAAGAAGGAAAATTTGAGCTTCAAGTCTATACAGATACTGATTGGGATGGAAAAATAAATGATAGAAAGAGTAAAACATGAGGAGCATTCTTTATGGGTGACAAACTTGTCACATGGATAAGCAAAAAGCAAGGATGCATATCACAATCAACTGTAAAAGTAGAATATGTCGAAAATTGTATGGATCAAGCAATTTCTACAAGGTATTAATATAGAAATACTTGATCCAATGATTATCTATTGTGATAATACAAGTGCTATCAACATTTCAAAGAGCCATGTAATGCATGCTAAAACAAAGCACATTTCTATTAAGTATCATTACTTAAGGGGACAAGTTTAAGAGAAAGAGGTAATACTATAATATGTACAATCCAAAGAACAATTAGCAGACATATTCACAAAGCCATTGCCAAAAGATACATTTGAGTACCAAAGGAAGAGACTAGAGGTCCAACCCTTGTCTACTGGCCACTAAGCTAACTAGGAGGCTCCATTAGCCTATACATTATAAGAATATCATTCATGTTGATGCAAACTTAGAAATAGACTACAATGATACATCAGTACAAGAAGGTACTTATTAGAACCAAACACCAAAGAAATTGTTGGCTAAAATAGAGTTATATTGCTGATGGACAGGAGAGAGATATATTTTTGTTTGGCATTGCTGTCAAATGGAGAGATGAACTAAATGAATATATCCATACAAAATATCCATCTTGTTCATCCAAAGGGAGAGAAGAGAAATATCCATCAGGGAGAGCACCAGTCAAAGAGAGAGAAAGATTCAAAGAAACAACCATCCATCCAAGGGAGAGAATTGGAGAAAAGTTAACACTGCACATCTATGTAGAAAAGGTAGAAGATATTCTAAAACAAAGGGAGAGATAGAATTAGAAGCTGCTACATTTTATCCAATGAAGGGAATAAAGAATGAAGAAAGCACTCTGCAAGAATCAAATCTAAGCTAGAAGAGCTTACCGAGAGTCAGATATTTGTATTGGTTATAGAACAATAAGTTTGGTATGATATTGTATGCTTTACATTATTTATTTCATATTGTTTTGTTAAGTATGTCTCCATCAATGCCAAAGGGAGAGATTGATGAAATATAACTGATTGAATGTTTGAAGATGATTAAGTTAATGATCACTGAGCTGCAGAAAGTAAATGCAAGACATTAAATCAGTTAATGTATTGTATTTTCATTGATGTCAACTTGATATAATATAATTGGTTATATAAATAATTTCATTTAATTCAATAAAATAAAATACATAAATTTTATGTTATCGGTAAACATATAAAGCCCGTGTACACCGAGTGATAGTAAACACCAATGGATAGTGCACACCAATGGACAAAGAACCCCGATCAGTCACAGTGTATGCAAAGCACCGCAACACCAAGAACTGAAACACCAAGCATAACCAAAGTGAACCCCGAACATAACTTAAGGAAATTCCCAAGGACAACTAAAGTACTTCACCAATAAGAACTGGAGTTAGGAAATGACAAAACACTTAGCTGGCAGGAGCTATAAATAGAGTTAATTGATTGATTACTTTGTTTTCATCGATAACATAAACTAAGGATAAGAAGGAGATTTAAAGCATATAAAACAAGTAGAGATTTGTGGAATAAATATAAAGCTATACTTTAAAGATTAAACCAGTGCATGGTGAGATTTGCGAATCAAGAAAGTTACCTACGTCAAGAATAAGAAAGACAAGGAATGAAAAATGGTGAAATTATGTCTATATAAAGAGACAAGTAATTAATTATCAAAATGAAAGGAATGTTGAATATAATTATGGTGTAGATAGAAGTCTTCATACAAATATGATCATACAAGCTGAAGAACAGAGCCATGAATTCTGTAGACATCGTGCAACAGAGAAGCAACAACATTCACCGAGCAGAAAGAACAAGAGGGGAGGAAAGGAACATAAGAGAATATTGATTAGAGTGTTATTATGGACTTACAATAGACCTAAAAATCTGCAATATTAAGTTGTATTAATGAATAGACCATTTATTGTTTCTGTTTAACCATTGATTCAAAAAATCTCTTAACTGAGTGGGATTTAACAGTTCTTAATGTATTGAGATGATCAAGCGTATCAAAAGGGTTTTCTTGTTGACAACATAGTGAATTCCCAAGGTCAAAAGACTAACCAGTAATTTTAAATCCTCTAACAAGATCACACTTAACAGTGTGTTTGTAACCTTTAACAATGTTTGCTCTTCACCGAGCTCACTTCAGAAGAGTGAAAAATTTAGGTTACCAATCCCAAGTGGTTTTTCCCTTAACAGGGTTTCCACATTAAAATCCATGTGTGAAATGCGTATATGGTTCATTTCTTTGATGTTTTTATTTACACATTACTAAAACAAGATTGGTCGGTAAACACTAAGCTTATTTACTGATATTCAGTAAAGGTTAAAGAAAAGATAACTACTATTCAGTAAAGCTTAAGAAAAGGATAAATAGTATATTCAGTGAGTACTATATATATATATATATATATA
>MU228107.1:1077761-1095205 GCA_018584345.1 Thuja plicata
TTCACCAAGTAGAACCTGCATTTCATAAAAGAGTAGGATAGAATTAGTTTAGATGTTAGAATCAGGTGATGATCTATGATCAACATTCTACTAAGGGTTGTAGATTATCTTCATCTTATCCTTGCCTAAATTTTTTGTGTCTACAAGCAATTTGGTTAAAACTCATAAGGAATAAACCTGGTGATCAGTATAAAAGCAAATTCATTGAATATCATACACAATCAGGGAGCTGTACCTGTCAATTCAGAGGGTAGTGATAGAAGACATACACTGACCCATTTGTTGGTGGACATCCTTTTGTTCTCTCACCTTGGGGTATAGAGAGTCAAAGATTGAAAATCTTAAGAGAGGACAAACTGTTAACCAACACACCATTAATTTGAAATGTACAACTCTTTGGACACATGCAACAAAGGAATACTTAAATTGGTCCAATTACCTTTATAATTCCTATCCAAAATCAACTGATCCAATGGCATTTGGTGCCTAATCACTCTCACACTAGAAAATCAATCTTCCTCCAAAATAAGGTCTTTGTGTCTCTCCAATTTTCCCATTAAAATGTTGTGTATAAAATAAATTATATATTTGTCCTTTAAAACCCAACACAATTTGACTTTTGAATATAAATAATTAACTAAAACTTTTTTACTTTTCAAATACAAATATTTTACATGCATTATGGAAAACATATAAAAATGAGTAGACATAAGCCACCTTTAATTTTCTTAGACACTAAATGATTCTTTAAAATTAAAACCCTATTTTCACATTGAATATGAAATAAAATAATTAAAATAATTATTTTTTCATGCAAATTTTCCTCTTGAACCTTACACACTCATTTAAAATATTTAATTACGATTATGTAAAATCTATACACATAAAATTATCATCAATTTATAAAAATAATCAATTTAAATGATAAAATTAATTTTCACTGTTTTCTTCATAAGAAATATAAATTAGCACCAAAACATCTAAGCATTTTTTATAGAGCATTTGCACTAGGGTTAATATTAGAGAATTCTACCATCTATGGTATCTAGGATAATTACTTAACATAATATTTAGAGATTTGTACTAACATCGAGAAAAAATTGTTAGGGCTAACAACTATGGCAATGTGACATTTCTCATATAACCACAATTAGGATAGGCTTAGACTTGTAGAGCCTAGTAGAGTTGATGCCCTCTATCTCTATTCACTTCATAAGAATCAAGTATACTTGTGCATATATAAAATAGTCAAAACATGATAAAATTACCTAGTGGAGTAAATAATCAGATAAATAAATTTATTGCCCTTAACTAGTCTAAATCATGTTATTCAACATCAATAATAATATATCAACATCATAGGTCATAATCACACTTATCCACATTTATAAAATATATAACACATCATTAAATTGACCATGGTAAAATGAAATATAATTCCATCTTAAGTATATATTACAAAAAACTACATTGAATCCTCACAAGGAACTTTGCACAAAATCATGCATTCATCTCACTATATATCACACCAATAGATGACATGTTGAGAAACATCATCTTAAATGTAATGCCCCACCAAAGAACCCTAAATAAATGTTGAAATGTGAATAGATTTTTTTTATAAAATAAAATTATCACACAGATAACATAAAAAAAATTTCTAACAATGTGAACATAAAGATTATAATAGTCGTTCCATGATTGTGCACAATCAGAAGTAGTGATGCACTTCCAAGGGTTCTTAGACACCCAATTACACAACTAGAAAAAAAAAACACATTCCTAGAGATTCCTCAAGACATCATACTTGGTTAAATGAGATAAAAACAAAGACAATTTGGTCAAGGACACACGACTATAAGAAGAGGATACTCGATGAATCCTCTTCTCTATTTAACAAACTAGAATAGTTTTAAACACCACCACATAGAATCATTTTAAACACCAATTGAAATGTTGTTATAATAATTAAGACTGCAAGTTAATTTATCAATTAATCCAAGGTGATCGAATTAAAAGGAACCATCACAAATTCAAGTACAAATAACCCTATGACTATCAGTGGTTAGGAATGTAACTCATAGGATGAAAAGGGTGGAGGTGACAAAATATAATCACAGGTGTTAAAAGGATCATGTGATAAATTGTAAGACTAGGTGCCAAAAAGAATAATACCTAGTCCAGTGGATGTGTTGGTGCTAAAACACCAAGTAGAGGGATTTGAAATGCTCAAGCACCATTCAACATGTATAGGCATTAACACTCTATTTTTCCAAACACACTCACCTAAAAAGTCTAAGAAGAGTGGGGGTCGAGGCATCATTTATTAGAAAAGGTGCCTATTAGCACATATACTAAAATATAGGATGAGGTATGAATCCACCACTTAAACCCACAAACTTAGAAAATTTTAACACAAACCTATGTCGAATCCAACATATGAATAAAGTACAACTACTCCCACATCAAGGAGTACAAAGTATATAGGATCCATATATACTTAAATTTATTAAGATAATATAATTAAAAGTACAAGATCAATTACATTATTAAAATTTAATTACAATAATTACAAATAAAAACTAGAAGAGGGATAGAGGCACAACAATGAAAATCTATTTTTTACGCTAAATCCACCTAGAACCTATATGTTAACTACCCAACAGTAGTTTATCACACTAATAAACCACGTGATACCGTCAGGTCCACCCCACTATGATTGCAGCGATAGTCACACAACCCAAACAAGAATTAATACACATAAGGGAGGGTAGGCTTACATACACCATATAAGTAATTCATACGCTCAATAATGACATAACATATCCCAAGTCAACCTGAAAAATAAGAGGAACTTCCAAGATACCTATATTTAGAGATTTCACTACATAGAGCCAGACAATGTTTGGATGTAGAGAATTGAGATTCATAGTGTCATCACATATTATGAAGAGATGAATCTTTCAAAATCAAGCAAGCCTTTCACAAGTAAAAGGAAGATGTCAAGCCCACAAGTTGGGCAAAAACACACAATAAAAAAAAAATTAAAACTCGCTAAGGGTTTAACTAAATTACCTCAATGGTAACATGTGCACAAAAAATGGTGTAGAGGAAAATGGTTAATAGAAATATTAGACTATGTAGAATAGCTTTCTGAACTATCCTACAAGGATACCTAAGCTGCATACTACGATCGGCATGTAAATCAAGATAGTTGATAAAAGTCAACCAAAGTTGACCCCAAAGTCAACTATGCTCCAAAGTACATGAAAATAGGATACTAGGGTCTACTAAGCTTCAACAATGAATAACACACACAAATTAAGGTAGTTTATCAAAAGTCAACCAAAGTTGACCAAAAGTCAACCATACTCTAATAAGCGTGAAACTAGGATACGGTGAGCATTAAGCTAAAGGAAATAACTGTGGATGAAAAATGAGGCAAACATGCAAAGTGTGACCATGGTTGACCAAAAGTCAACCATGCAAGGAAAATTCAATGATACCAAAAGAATCTTAAAGGACCCTGGATGCGACGATAAGGAGTCGTCATGACACCCTATCAATTAATGTGCCCATATAAGTTATAATAATTTTGATATAGTTAAAGTTTCATTATTTAAAAAAAATTTGATAACTTAAAGTATTAAATTAACCCATTAATAACGATGATCTACTTAACTTAATTAGTAATTCACATTTATCTAAAAAGAAAATCGATACAAACTATAAACTAAATTCAAGTTTAAATAGGTTTTCATAATCCAATTAAATTCTATGACCATTAGAAAACAAATCTTAATCAACTTATAACCAATAATCTAATCTATTTAAAATTAAATTTTTTTCATTATAATTTTTTTTTAAGAATTTCAAGAAATTTTCCTTTAATAATAACCCAACTACAAATTCAAAATTTAAATAACCCTATATAAAATATAAATAGATTTATTTCCTTTAAATAAAATTTCATACAAATATATATTAAGACTATAAAATCTATACAACCCTAAAATTTTATTGGAAAAACAATTCTTTATGTACATCTCATTAGGTCATGTAAGTGATGAAGAATGTGATCTATCAAATCTGTGCTAGTGGACATAGAAGAAAGATTGTGTCGTCTCCTACTCAGGGCATCTGCAACTACACTCTCTTTCCCCTTGATTTAATGGACATCAAAATCATATTCACATAAGAACTCCATCCATCTCATTTCCTTAGCATTAAGGTTTGGCTGAGTGAAGATTTACTGAAGACTCTTATGGTCTAAATGAAGCTCAAACCGATGACCTAAGAGGAAATTCTGCCATATTACTAAACCATGCACCACTGCTGTGAGATCAAGGTCATGGGTAGGGTAGTTGAGCTTGTAATTATTTTATTTCCTAGACTCATAGGTTATCGCTCGCCCACCTTGCATAAAAAATGCTCCTAAACCATCCAAAGAAGCATCTATACAAAAAACAAAGTCTGTTGAAGGCTCTGGCACAACAAGAAAAGGTGCACTGGTAAGTCGTCTCTTGTGCTCCTGAAAATCTTTATCACACTTCTCAGTCCACTCAAACTTCTTTCCCTTTTGCTACAGAGAAGTGATGGGGTGTGCTACCCAAGAGAAACCCTCGACAAACTGTCTATAGTAATTAACTAATCCCATGAAACTCCTAAGCTCAGTCATAGTGGTAGGTGCTAGAAAATTTATAATGGAATCAATCTTTGATGGGTCTATTGAGATCCCATCACTTGAAATAACATGGCCTAGATACTTGACCTCTTCTCTGAAGAAGGCACACTTTGACAAGCTGCCATATAATTGGTTTTCCTTAAGACATTGTAAGACCTACCTTAGGTGTTCATCGTGCTCTTTCTCATCTTTTGAATATATTAAGATGTCATTGAAAAACAAAACTACAAAATTATCAAGGAAGGTACAAAATAATCCATTCATAAGACTCATGAATATAGTTGGTGCATTCATAAGACCGAATGGAACTACAGTGAATTTGTAGTGGTTATATCTAGTGCAAAATGTGGTCTTTTGAATATCACTCTCCATGATCCTCAACTGATGGTATCCCGATTTTAGGTCTATCTTTGAGAATACTCAGGCACCCTATAACTAATAAAAAAGGTCATCGATCCTAGGTTGTGGATACTGATTCTTGATGGTTACTTTGTTCAACTGTCGGTAATCCATACACAACCTAAGAGATCCATCCTTCTTCTTCACAATGGTAACTGGTGCACCACAAGGAGAAATACTAGGATGAATGTGTCCTTTCTCTAATAGTTCCTCAAGCTCTATCTTGAGCTCATTAGGGTCATTAGTGGTCATCCTTTAAGGTTCTCTGGAAACTGGTTCTTCTCCTGGTACAAGGTCTATGTGAAATTTAATCACTCTATGAGGAGGCCTACTAGGTAGCTCTAAAGGAAACACTTCTAAAAATTCCTAAAGAATGGGGAAGTCATCAAGAGAAGTTTCCTTCTCTGCCTCTTCTTCCCTATTGCTGATGGTGATAGCATAAAATTGGCATTCCCTATACATGAACCACTTAAGCTACAAATCGGAAATCACACGGAGGGATACAGACCTATGGATGTAAGAAATCACTATATCTGTACCATCATCATTTAAAAATTTGATCTTCTTGTTATGAAAATCTAGCTTGGCTCTGTGGGAACTTAGACAATCCATGCCAAGAACTAGGTCATAAGATCTAAAGGGAGTAACTCTGAGATGTACTATGGTGGTCATACCACCAATCTGGATAAGACAATCTCTAGCTATCAAGGTAACAAAAACTCTAGCTCTTGAAGCTAACTCTACTTGAAATTTACCCTCTTGTCTACCTATCACTAACCCATAATACTCTACAAAAGATGGAGAAACAAATGATTTAGTGGATCTTGTATCAAATAGAATAGTAACATGACTACATTTGATCTTACCCGAGTCCTGAATGTTGGTAGCTTAGTGCTCTTCCTGTTGGGCGAAAGTCCCACTAAAAATACCATGTGGGGCTTTCCCCTATCCCCAATTTTTGGTTGTGACACTGTTGCACACTGAATACCACCATGGGGACACTCTTTATCTATGTTCCCCATGGCACCACAAGTGTAACATGGTCTAGGTGCCTGAACCTGAATACCTAGAGGTTTGGGGTACTGAGACCTTGCAGTCTTAGCAGACCCTCTATAACCACCCTTATCAAACTGTTGAGTTTGTGCTAGAGGTGTGTAAGGTTCCTATGGTCTCTAGTCCTTTCTAAGGCCTTGTGTCTGCCACTTCTTGGGCTTCGAGCCCTACTATACTTGTGGTGGCCTTTGTCATTGGCTTCAGTGAGAGTGTCATGGTTGTTGCTACTATGTGGTCCTGAATGATCCCAAAGAGTTCCTCTGATTCCTCTTCCATGGGGGTTTCTGATATCCTGAGGCCTATAAGGTGAGATTATGGTTCTGAGACCCATCCCTAGCATCTTGTGGACCTTTGACTATCTCTTTTTCCACTAAGGCTCTGTCCACCATGAACCTCAAGTTCCCTAAAGGTACCATGCATATCCTATCTAAAATCACATCATTAAAACCCTTGATAAACCTACAAATTCTCATCCCCCATGTACTCCACCTAAGGTAGGAGATCAAGAAATTTTCCCTCATATTGGGCTATTGAAAGCCCTCATTGCTAGATATCATGAAAATCATTAATATGATGCTGCTTGAACTATTCTGAAAGATATCAAGATTTGAAAAGCTCAAGGAAAACTTCCAAAGAAAGGGTATTAATGTCTAAATTTCCTTTGGACTCCTCATGTCTCCACCAAGTGGATGCTTGGTCTCTAAACATGAGAATAGAAAAATGTTCTCTAAGGTTTCTACCATAATAGCACAACCCAAAACACCTCTGCAGGCTTACAAGCCAAGAGTCTGCACCTGCCCCATATGTTCCTCATAAGAATGGAAGTGGTTTGAGCCTCATCAACTCTATGATCTGATTCCCAATATCAGTGGTGCTCTATCAAACCTCTTGGCCTCCATCCTAGGAAGAATCATTGGCCCTCCAATGGACCATACTTCTTGATCAACTTGATTCTCACCAAACCTAGAAGGTGGACTCCTACTTTGCTACTTGGTGAAGGACCCATCTTCTTCCAAATTTTGATGCTTATTATGCTACATCACTGGAGGCATACATTCTAGTATAAGTCTGACCAAATTTTGAAAGGCCTGTAGCAATGTTACATTTGAATTAGGAGGTGGTTCAGGAGGTGGACTCCAATTTCCTCTACAATCCTCTCTTTCAAGTTGTACCTCTTTGCAAGCTATGGGGGTATGATTCTGACTACACCCTTGTTTACGGGCTAGCCGAGTAACATGAGGCATCCTACACATACAAGGCAAAGCTTAGTAATAACGAAGTGGGTTATGTTTTCAATGTTGATAAACGTGGCTCTGATACCAAAATGTCATGTCCAAAAGTTGGGCAAAACACACAATCAAAAAAATTTAAAAATATGCTAAGGGTTTAACTAAACTACCTCAAAGGTAACATGTGCACACAAAATGGTGCAGAGGAAAATGGTTAACTAAAATGTCAAGCTATGTACAATAGCTTTTAGAACTATCCTACAAGGATCCCTAAGCTGCATGCTTTGATCAACATGCAAATCAAGAAAGTTGACTAAAGTCAGCCAAAGTTGACTCAAAAGTCAACTATGCTTTAAAGTATGTGAAAACAAGATACTATGGTCTACTAAGCTTTAAAGAAGGCTTATGCATGCAAATCAAGGTAGTTGACCAAAAGTCAACTAGAGTTAACCAAAAGTCATCCATACTCTCATAAGTGTGAAACTAGGATATGGTGACAATTAGGCTGAAGGAAATACCCCTACACAAAAATGAGGCCAACAGGCAAAGTTTGACCATGACTGACCAAAATTCAAGTGTGTAAGGAAAAGTGAACGATACCAAAAGAATCTTAAAGGACTGCTTGGATAAACAATTTTCTTAGAAACACATAGCATTGGACTACTATTTCGGGATTGGACACCCTAAATGGCTGCTAAGTATATTATTTAGTCTCATTTAATTATCGACCAGGGACGTAAACTTGGAATGGTATTTGCAAAGTATATGCTTCAAACCTTCTTGATTCTCATGGATAATCCTATGGAATTAAAATACATAAAGCTTTATGAATTTATACTATCTCAAGTAAATGCATTTACTCTAAGAAAATAGTAATGATGAATAGGAATTACTCTACTCAGCTATGCTGCAGGAACAGTCTACCAGTTCTATCACCAGTGGCTGCAGGAACAGAAGAGTTCTAATTACTTCTTAATGAACAAGGAAATAACTTCTAATATAATAAAGTGTTTCACTCACCAAGTGGGCCCCCTTGGATGAGAGAATAGAAATGCAATCAAGATAAGAGACTGAAACTCAAATTATGCACTCTATTCATTCATGGAGAAAATGTACTTGGAAAGTAAAATAGTGTTACAATATCAACTTCTATTCCAAAAAATATATCAACTAACTCGACTCTCTCAAGAGTTATAAAAATTTTCTTATTTAAAGAGAAACTACACTAATCCCTAAATCTATGATCACTCCATTAATGAGGATCACTAACAGATGCATAATGCTCATAACAGAAAATATCAAACAACAAGAGTAAGTCTTCAAGTTCTTCCCAGAATATGCATGCGGTGGTTCTAGATTTGTGAGCTGTGTTTACTTGGGAATTGAATTAACTTGTTCCTCTGCAAAATTCTTGTGGCACACCCTTCTTCAACTGCTTACTTAATTATTTTATATGATGGCGCTTTTGCAGCAACGGTTGTTATTGACTCTTTCAGCACCACGCTGCTATTCTTAAATATGCCATGACTTGATTCCTATAAAATGGTTAGCATACACAACTTTTGATATATGTGTGTGTGTGTGTGTGTGTGTGTGTTAGTTTCCATTTGATACTCTGGCATGACATTCAACTACATGAAGGAGCCTACCCATAAACATAGCATACGAAATAGGATTATTCATTAGCATGTAACTACTTATATCCTGCAACTTCTACCCATCAATTCCAAGAAAATACACCATGTTCTTACCATCCATTTACCTACTTATGTCCTTAAATATATAAAATATACATATAAAAACATAATTTTAAAGTCTCTATTTCATAAGCAAACTGTTGAAAAAGAAAGTAAGAAACATGGAAAAGATGGCCTTTTAAGAGGCTCATCATTCCCCCCAACTGCACTATTGCTGGTCTGTAGCAATCATGAAATTATGGATCCTGGCCCTAAGCCTCAGGTCATTGGCGGTCTTTTCACCTAGTTCATCAACAACATAGTTGAAATACACATCGTTGTCCTGAATTCTTTCCCACCTCTATCTTTCCTAAGTCATATCATGATTTTCCACATTCTCATTTACTGCAAGTAAAGGTTGCAGGAGGATAGGAGGTTGAAAAATTAAGGGAATCTAATAATTCAGATGTGTTCGACACAAAATTATAAACCATGGGGCTCGATGAGTGGAAAGAGTTAAATTCTATGGAGAATGAGTTTCCCTAATTTTTAATTCATGGGACATCCATATCCACCTCTGTCTACAAGCTAAAATCATGGCCTCAATATCCTGTGATGAATGTTGTACACAATCTATGTATACCTACTCTATGACTAGAAGGACCTTGCGAGATCCACTAGGGTTCATAGTAATTGAGATCCAATCAAGGAAAGTCTTCCTAGAACTCTGAACTTTAGGCCTCATCATGAGGGGTGTGTCTATCTTACGGTTTTTATATGGCAAAGCCTGATGCTCTATGCTAATCTAATTTTGAATCCAAGACATCACTATCCTCAGCTGAACATCTCCTATGTAAAGAAGTGAATTCCAATCCCTATTGTCTGGCACAACAAGATTGTGTAAATACAATTCACATAATAGGTTTTTGATGGACATGGGAGCTAATTGGAAGGCATCATTAAAATTCGTGAGGTGTAGAAATATAAGGATTCAATCCCTCTACAATCCTATTCAATTGAAAGTTAAAAAAAAATCTTTAAGGAACAAAACATAAACTGGAGATGGTGACCTACATGCCATTGCTGCAGGAATCAATTCAGTGATCTGCTCTATTTTCCTCTCCAATACTACAATTCAATTTTTTTTTATGTTCAAGTTGAAAAGCCTGCTCCTCAATGATCCTTTTCAGTTTTTTTTGTTTCCACTTGCCATTGTGCCTTTTCCCAAATATAATTTTGGTATAAACTCAATCCTAATGCTAAAGGTGTTGATAAATTTGGTGGCAGCATGATTCCATGCTAAAGAATATCAATCCACTTAGATGCAGGTCAAGGGATTCTTACTGCTTCCTCTTCATTGCAAGTAGCTCCTTTTTCTAAGTTATGAGTTTTCATTGAATCATCTACTTGGCAGGATTTATCAGTGGAAGCTTTTCATCTCCATGTGACAATGGATTTTATTGAATCATCCACTTGGGATGATTCAGTTGCTGTGGTTAGTGCGTCTAATCCATATTTACTCACTTCTTCAACAATGTCCTCATCTATTATAGTTAAATCTTCAGGGGGTAGGTTTTCTGAATTGACATCAGCATCTTGCCCGACAGAGTTATTGAAAAATCCCTATATTTCCTTAGAATCCTTATTACTGTCTACGAGGATATAATCAACTTGTCACTAAGCTATAGCTTCATCATTCATAATGTGGGATATGGTGTCACTATCTATTCTTTCTGGAGCCATTGCCTCCGAAGAGGACTTCTCTGCAAACGCAAGAGGATTCAACATTTATAACTAAATCAGGGGTTTTGTCTACCCTACTGGTACTAGCAGAAATTTTAGCACTCTTCCTGATAGGGGTTTGAAAAGAGCTCAGAGATATTTGTAATTCTTCCTTCTGGAGGACACTTCCTCCGTAATGGCTACATGAGGTTCTTTTGGCATTGCCTCCTCGGAAGAGGGCAAGGGTTCTTCATCTATATTACCAACATCTTCATTATTACGTGGTTGTCATTCTAGATTCATACCCTCTACCTCTATGGTTTTACCTTTATCCTTAGTGGAAATAGACCTAATTTCCTCAGAAGGTGAAGTATCAAGAGTGACATCAACTTCCCTAGTTTTTCCTTTCTTTTTATCCGACACAAGAGTACTAACATTACAGGCTCTTTTCCTAGATAGGGTAGATTTAGAAGAAGATGCTTCAAGAATGGCCTCTATTTCCTATATTACTTTATGAATACCCATTGCCATGTTAACCCTTCTACCTACACCCTTCCCTCTAAGGCCAACCACTCTAGGTGATATTTCCTCCATGGCCAATAATTCATCCCAAGTCACAATTTATTGTTTAATTAATTCCCTTTCTACAACTAATTTGATTAAACAATTGATGCGGAGTGTTTGACAATCTAGAGTTCCTCCTCACTCCAGGCTACTCCTTGGTCTAACTCAACCATCCAATGGTTTTTGTTTGTTGGATATTCCCTCCAATAGGATCTCCAAGTCCCTCTCTACAAACTTCTCCTCCAAGGTATAGTTGGTCTTTGGAAGATTCCAAAGTTTCTAGGCTTGATTAATCCAATTAGCCATCTAAATACCTAGGTCTCTCCACTAGAACTCGACCTAAAATGCCAACTCTCTGCTTATGATCTTTCCACACATTCAAAAATACTCCTATAAACCTTCCTAATCCATCCTAGGTCATTCTAAACTCACACCAATACTTCAAGACTCTCTACTAGTCAAATTGGTCTATATTTCACTAGGATGCCTAATTGCTAATTCTCTAGTAGGTTTATTTTCATAGTTTTAGGTCTATTACTCCAAAAATTCCTAAATAACCCCACACAAGACCTTGAAAATATTTAAGGTATCCATTAACACTATCAGAATCAAAAACCCTAACATCTGGAAGCACTCATAACACTAGTTTCTTGAAAGCCCTAGATTTTAGCCTATTAATTAGGCCTTTGGACCAGTCAACATCAATAATTCAAAAAATGATCTCCAATCTTTGATTCACCTCCTTCCACATTTGAATACTCTTAGGAGACAAACTAGGGAATTTTAAAATGCCAGTAAGTCTTTTTCAAAAGGTTATGAGTGCTTACTCAAATTCTTTTAAGGTTATGAGTGCTTACTCAAATTCTTTCTTCTCCCTGTCCTGGCTCACCTGGATTCACCAGTCAACCATAGGGATTGATTCTTGACCTAGAAGATTCACTGCAACAACAAAAATGAAAACCAAAATCATATCTACAGACTCCAACCCTACTTCCCCCATGGTTTCAGTCAATTCCACTAGTGGGATTTTAGGGTAGAGCCATTTCTAGCTAGGTAGCACTGTATTATCTATGTTAGACTAGTGAACTAAAAAAACTTATAACTTTACACCTACTAAAATTAAAAGAAAAAAATCTAATGCATATGAAAGAGAATTGAAATCAGTGCATTTCCATAGGACCCGATCTACTCTTCCAATTCATACACAGGCGTACAAAAGCAAAGAAACAATGCAGAATGCTAGTGAATAGCTATAGTCATCCGTACAGAGGTGTCAAAAATTAGTGTTGCAATAAAAAATCTCATTAACCATTCCAAAACATCAAATCCACACTCATATACTAAGAATGGGGTAGTTACAATAGTTCTAACTACATTTTGTGAATTCTTGCAAAATTTGCTCGAGCAACTTTTAAAGTTGCTAGCAACATTTTATGTTTTGATCATTTTGACCTTGTTTGTCAACTCGATGATTGATGTTGACTTTTAAGACCCTAAACAGGATATGTAGGTACCTAAAACACACCCCTAACCCATATTTCAATAAAATGGCAACTTTACACTATTTGAAGGCAAAATGACCCAAAACACCCAATGAGCATTAAGGCTCTTACAAGCATGAAGTTAAACTATCATTGCATCCAACCCCTTGGGTATTATTCTAACACACAAAAACACCTGAAAAAACCTTAAAAAACACTAAAACATCAAATAGGGAGGTGCCTTGCACCATACTCCCCTAGACAAAATAACTCAAGTCCCTTGAGTTAGGAGGTCTTCAATGGTGACCTCATGTTTCAGAATGTCAAACTCTTTCATCCAAGTGGCCTCAGCTTCAGGTAATCCCTACCATTTGCTGAGGTACTCCTTTTATTTACCTTTACTTGTCTCCTTTACCACTTTAGAATCTAGGACACTATCCAATTGCAAGGGGTTTGGGGTAGGTAGATCTTTCACCCAATTACCATCCTCCAAATTTGTAAGTGTAGACTAACCTATGTCTAGTGATGATCCCTTATAAGGGTACAAGTCACAAACATTGAAGATGGGTGAAATCTACAAATCAAGAGGTAACTCCACTTGATAGGCATTCTTGCCATACTTATGAAAAATCTTCTATGGCCCTATCTTCTTCATGAGTATTTTAGTAGGATGACCATTGGGTAGCCTTTCCTTCTTGAGATAGGCTAGTACTAGATCCCCAACCTTGAATTTCAAGTCTCTTCTGGTCTAATTAGATTTAGATTTTTACTTCTCCACTTGCTTTTGTAAAGTATTATTGACTTGATCATGCAACTCCTTCATATGTTCAACAAATGACTCTCCTTGAGCACTCCTCTTGTCCTTCCAAATGAGATCCCTCAGCTCCAATATCCCTCTAGGATTGACCCCATATACTATTTCGAAGGGGCTTCTACCAGTACTCCTATTGATGGAGTCATTATATGCAAATTATTCCTGCCCAATGATGTGATCCCATGACTATCCATGTTGTTTTGTCAAACACCTTAACAAGTTACCAAGTGACCTATTCACTACCTCCATTTGTCCATCTTATTGTGGATGGTAGGCTAAAGAGAAAGATAATTTTGTTCTAAGCATCTTCCATAGGTCCTCCAAAAGTGACCCACAAACTTACTATCTCTCTCACTTACAATATTTAGTGGAAATCCATGGATCCTCACAATGTACCTAAATAATAGACCTGCAATTTGAGAACCATCATTTGTTTGCTTGCATGGAATGAAGTGGGCCATTTTACTAAAATGGTCCACCACCAAAAATACATTGTCATGACCCCTAGGTGTCTTTGGTAACCCCAAAACAAATTCCATACTAAGACACTCCCAAGGCCTTTAGGGTATGGATAGGGGTTGGTATAACCCACTTTTGCTACTCTGTCCTTTTCCCCTCTGACAAATCTAACATTGTTCTAAAAATATCCTCACATCTTATTGTAACTTAGGCCAATAGTAGTGCCTATTAACTTGCTCAAAAGTCTTATCCACTACAAAATGACCCCCCAAGCTACCTTGGTATTTCTCCTTCACAATGTTTTCCCTCATTGATCATTGAGGAATACACATAAGGTGACCTTTAAACAATAGGCCTTCCTACAACACAAACTCACTGAAATCAACTTTGAAACCCTGCTAAAATTTCACACATATTTCATAGGCTTCTCTAAAATCCTTTTCCTCCTTGTAGAGGTCCTTCAAATCATCCATACCTACACTTTGAAATTGTATCTCCTATATTGTGAGTACTCTTCTACAAAGAGCACCTGCAACTTATTTTCTAACCCCCTTCTTGTGCTTTATGAGAAATGTATAAGCCTGCAATGATTCTACCCACTTCAATTACCTCTGATTCAATTTTTCTTGCCCATTCAAGAAACTTAGAGCATGGTTATCAGTGTAGAACAAAAAATCCCTAGGTAATAGGTAGTGTATCCACTACTTAAGGGCTTGAACCATAGGATATAACTCCAAATCATAGGTGAATTAATTTTTTTTAGCCTCATTCAACTTTTCAGAGAAGAAAGCCACAGGATGTCCTTCTTGGCTTAACACTGCTCAAATAGCCAACTTACTAGCATCACACTCTACCACAAAGAGTTGATTAAAGTTAGGAAACCTAAGATTAGGTAGCTCTGCAATCCTTTTCTTTAGCATTTCAAACCCTTGGTTTTCTACCACAGTCCATTCAAACTTACATTTGATTACACCTTTTATGGTGTTAAGTATAAGGGCACACACATGACTGAAAATTCTCACAAATTTCCTATATTAGGAGGCCAATACATGGAAATTCCTAACATCTCTTATTGACCTAGGTGTAGGCCATTCCAAAATGGACTTAACTTTATCAAGTTCCATCTTCATACACCCATTAGCAACCACAAAACCAAGGTAAACTAGTCCAGTTTTGAGAAAATCACACTTTTCCTGATTGATCATTAACTTCTCTTGACGTAGCTTCCTTAAGACCATCTCCAAATTCTTCATGTGCTCCTCCTTGGACCTGCTAAAGATCAAAATATCATCAAGGTAAACTATTACAAAATTACCAATGAACTCTGCTAGCACTTCATTCATGAGCCTCATGAATGTGCTAGGTGCATTACATAGGCCAAAGGGAATTACTAGCCACTCATACAACCCTTCATTGGTCTTGAGGGCTATCTTCCACTCATCACTAGGCCTCACTCTTATCTGATGATATCCTAATTTGAAATCCACCTTTGAGAAGTAGTAAGATCCTCCTAAATTGTCCATCAAATCTTCTATCAAGGGCATTGGCAACCTATATCTGATTGTCATCTTGTTTATATCTCTGGAGTCCATAAATATACTCCATTTTTTATGTGGACAGAAGTCTTGTTGCTACTATAGAACTAGCTTGGCTCTATTCTGAGATCTTTCTCCTAGATCTCTTATGGTATTCACAACCCTAAACTGAGGTAAGTCACTCTCAACTTCACCTCCTCTTCAAGAATCAGTCCCCATCAAAGTGCTTTTCATCTCCTCCTTGCTGAACCTACACAAATAGATTCATTCTTCCTACTCAATCAATGTTTATAGAACATTGCTTTCATTCTCTTCCCTAGCCTGACTATTACCAAGCTTGCCTAAGGTAAGATCTCCGAACTCTTTGTTGTTGCTTCTCCTATAGAAAATAAAAATGAAACTATGTACAAGGGCTCCTCTCGAGTTCCATCCCAACACATGACTCTCACCATGGATTCAGGAATCTCAAGAGGCCATTACTTCTTACAACCAAGAATAGGTGAAGCACTAAAAACATACAATATAGAAAATAAGGTAACTAATCTACTTGCATACAAAATGAACAAATAATGTTGATATCTGCTAAACACACTAATTGCAACTACTCATTACTAGAAACAAAACAAAACAGTACAATAATCTGCAACTCTGTGATTTCCTGTAGCTTCTCTTTTCTTCAATCTTTACTCTCTCTTATAGATCTCTAAAATGAAGGCTTGGGATGTTATTAATAACCATCCTCTCATTGAAACGACCCCTGACTTCCAACATATTCACAAGCATCTCATTAGGAACCAGTACAACTGACCATACTATCCATAAAAGATAAGATTCACTTCTCGGAGGAAATTATTGCTCACTTTACCGACCAAAAGTAATGCAAAACTAACCACCAGTATAAATCTATGCAGTGATAACTAACGGTGTTAGTAGACAGTGCTTAGTGAGAGTGTTAGAAAACAGTGTTCACTGAAGGTGTTAGCAAATAGTGATAACCGATGGTGTTAGCAGACAGTGTTCACCGACGGTGTTAGCAAATAGTGTTAGCCGATGGTGTTAGTAGACAGTGTTCACCGATGGATAGTGTTAACTGACAATCAGGAAACCAAATAAGAAACCTAGCTAGACATGGATTGACCTAGTCATACCCATCTTAGGGAAAAAAAATGACCTTCTAAGGTCCACGCACACTCTCCTAACTTGGCTAGAGTCAGTACATGACAAAAATAAGGAGCTGGGGTTTTGAGTTAGGTGTGCTCCTGCACCATAATCTTATGTGGACAGAAGTCTTGTTGCTGCTATAAAACTAGCTTGGCTCTGTTATGAGATCTTTCTGCTAGATCTCTTAGGGTATTCACTGTTGGAATTATGTTATATTTGTCATCAGTGAAAACACTTATTCAATTCTGAATGCTTACCGAGCTCATCACTCAGTCCACAGCTTATACCGAGCATTCAGTAATCACTTTGTAACGCTCAGCGGTTAGACAGTTCAAACCAAGCAGAACAGTAGTCACCAAGCATATGAATAGTTCAGCAATGTTTACCGAGAAGAGAAACATGTACCGAGCAGACGGTAGTCACCGAGCTTCACCGTAACTACCGAGCCAACTGAGAAGTTAGTTACTACCGAGTCACCAGAGGTTACCGAGTAACACTATAGCTACCGAGTCACCCACAGCTACCAAGTTCCAAGCTACACTTCGGGAATAGTATGGACCAAGCTTATACTCTTACCGAGAGCATGATGATGCCGAGTATTATAGTGGATCCCGAGTATCAGAAGATCACCGAGCCAGCTTGAGGAACCCGAGCTTCTACCGACTCA
>MU228107.1:1102113-1120308 GCA_018584345.1 Thuja plicata
TATGAATGATTATATTTTCATGCTTGCAGTAGATTAGATGAATGAATGGTTAAATATATACAAGTGTTGAAATGACTTAAAGTTTTAAGAGTTACTGATTCACCCCTCCCCTCTCAGTAACTTGGTTTGTCTTGATTATTTCTAACAATTCACAACCCTAAACTGAGGTAAGTCACTCTCAACTTCACCTCCTCTTCAAGACTCAGTCCCCATCGAAGTTCTTTTCATCTCCTCCTTGCTGAACCTACACAAATAGATTAATTCTTCCCACTCAATCAATGTTTTTAGAACATTGCTTTCATTCTCTTCCCTAGCCAGACTATTACCAAGCTCGCCTAAGGTAAGATCTCCAGAATCTTTGTTGTTGCTTCTCCTACAAAAAACAAAAATGAAACTATGTACAAGGGCTCCTCTCGAGTTCCATCCCAACACATGACTCTCACCATGGATTCAAGAATCTCAAGGGGCCATTACTGCTTACAACCCAGAATAGGTGAAGCACTAAAAACTTACAAAACAGAAAATAAGGTAACTAATCTACTTGCATGCAAAAGAACAAAGAAGGTTGATATCCGCTAAACACACTAACTACAACTTCTCATTACTGGAAACAAAACAAAATAGTATAATAATCTACAACTCTATGATTTCCTGTAGCTTCTCTTTTCTTCAATCTCTACTCTCTCTTCTAGATCTCTAAAATGAAGGCTTGGGATGTTATTAATAACCATCCTCTCATTGAAATGACCCCTAACTGCCCACATATTCGCAAGCATCTCTTTAGGAACTGTTACAACTGACCATATTGTCCATAAAAGACAATATTCACTTCTCATGGGCCATTATGGCTGAATTTACCAACCAACAGTAATGCGAAGCCAACCACCAGTCTAAATCTGTGCCAGTGATAACTGACAGTGTTAGCAGACAGTGTTCACCGATGGTGTTAGTAAACAATGTTCACTGACGGTGTTAGCAAATAGTGATAACCAATGGTGTTAGCACACTGTGTTCACTAATGGTGTTAGCAAATAGTGTTCATCGATGGTGTTAGCAAACAGTGATAACCAATGGTGTTAGCAGACAGTGTTCACTGACGGTGTTAGCAAACAGTGTTAGCTGATGGTGTTAGCAGACAGTGTTCACCGACGGACAGTATTAGCTGACAATCAAGAAACCAACTAAGAAACCTATCTAGACATGGATTGACCTATTCATATCCATCTTAGGGAAAACAAATGACCTTCTAAGGTCCACACACACTCTCCTGACTTGGCTAGAGTCAGTACATGCTAGAAATAAGGAGCTGGGGTTTTGAGTTAGGTGTGCTCCTGCTCCATACTCCCCCAAACAAAAGAAAGGTTAATCCATCCTTGGATTGAGCATGTTTGGATCAATGCCCAACCTCTTGAAGTCTGTTTCTCTGATCCAAGTAGCATCAACATATTCTTTTTCATGCCATTTGACAAGTTGCTCCATATACTCTTTGTTCCTAGTCTTCTTGTAGACCCTTGAGTCTATTATCTTTTCTGCTGTCATGGATGGAGTAGGGGATAATTTCAGATCTTTTACCTCTTGAAGGTTTTGACCAGCATCTTTAATTGGTCCTTTGTATGCTATCAAGTCTGCAATGTTGAGAATCGGTGACAACCTAATGTCTTTAGGAAGCTCCACCTTGTATGCATTGTTTCTGTACTTTGCAAGTACCTTACATGGACCTAGCCTCTTCATTTGTAGCTTGTGAGGAACACCTTTCTATAGCCTATGTTTTTTCAAGTGTACTATCACAAAGTCTCCAATCTGAAACTAAACATCCCTCTTTGTTGCATCCACCTTTTGCTTTACCTTTTCAGCATTCTCAATCAAATTCTTTGTCACACTTTCATGTACTTCCCTCATTGAATGAGAAAATTCCTCAGCATATCCACTACCATGCATTCCTTCCTTCAATTCTCTAAGCTCAAAAATTCCTCTTGGGTTAAGTCCATAAACTACTTCAAAAGGACTCTTACCAGTTGATCTATTCACTGTATCATTGTATGCATATTCAGCTTGTCCAATGAGTTGGTCCCATACTTGACCATACTCATTTATGAGGCATCTCAGTAAGTTACCAAGACTCCTATTGACCACCTCTATTTGGCCATCTGTCTGTGGATGATATGCAGATCCAAAAGACAAGTTAGTACCCAGCTTTTTCCATAAGGTCTTCTAAAAATGGCTCATGAATTTTCTATCCTTGTCTGAAACAATACTAAGTAGGAGTCCATGTATCCTCACCACTCCACTAAAAAACAACTGTGCAATGTTACAAGCATCATGAATGGCCTTACAAGGTATAAAATGTGCCATCTTGCTAACTCTGTCTACAACAACATAAATACTATCATATCCCTGCCTTGTTCTTGGTAAACCAACTACAAAATCCATGCTTATGCATTCCCATGGTCTGGTTGGGATTGGAAGTGGCTGATAAAGACCTACATTTGAAGATGTGCCCTTTTCTTTTTGACACACTACATAGCTCTCAACATACTGTCTAACATCTCTATTCATTCTAGGCCAAAAGTAGAACCTAGTGATTAGCTCTTGAGTCTTGCTGACTCCAAAATTACCACTAAGTGGTCCATTATGTTTTTCCTAAATCAAATTCTCTCTCATAGACCCTTTAGCAACACAAAGTTGTCCTCCTTTAAACAACAAATCATTCTGCAAAGTATATTCAGAAAAATCACCATGAAAGTTGCTTTTAAACTCCTTGCATACCTTGTAGATTTGGGCAAAATCTTCATCTTCAGGATATAGGTCTTTGAAGCTATCAATACCTATTCTTTGTAGCTAAACTTCTTGGACTGTGAGAAACCTTTTTCTCAATGCATCGGCAACGTTGTTCTGTACTCCCTTTTTATGCTTGATATTGAAAGTGTAGGTTTGTAGATACTCCACCCACTTTATGTGTTTGCTGTTGAGTTTTTCTTGAGAGTTAAGGAAGCTGAGAGCTTGGTTATTAGTATATACTATGAAATCCTTTGGTAGAAATTAGTGCCTCCACTTCTTGAGTGCTTGGACTAGAGCATACAACTCTAAGTCATAAGAAGAGTACTTCTTCTTTGCATCATTTAGCTTCTCACTATGGAAAGCTACTGGTCTTCCTTCTTGGCTTATGACAGCCCCAATGGCCACATTACTTGCATCACATTCTACTATAAAAAGCTTATCAAATCTTGGAATAACTAGAGTAGGAAACTCTACTATTTTCTCCTTGAGTGTTTCAAACCCTCGGTCAACTTGTGGTGTCCATTGAAACTTTGTCTTTATCCCACCTTTGATGGTGACTAACATGGGTGCACAAATCCCACTGAAATGTCTAATGAACTTTCTTTAATACTGAGCTAAACCATGGAAACTTCTCACCTCAGTGGCAACCTTGGGAGTAGGCCAACTTAGAATGGCATCCACCTTTCCTTGGTCCATTTTTAGGTTACCCCGTGACAAAACAAAACTGAGATATACAAGCTCCTGCTTCATGAAGTCACACTTCTCCAAGTTGATCATTAGATTTTCATCATGTAATTTCTTGAAAACAATTTTCAAATTCCTAATATGCTCCTCCTTACTTCTGCTAAAAACTAAAATGTCATCTAGGTAGACAACAACAAACTTACAAATACATTCTACCAATACCTCATTCATCAACCTCATAAAATTTGAGGGAGCATTAGACAAACCAAATGGCATTATAATCCATTAATACAAACCTTTTGTAGTTTTGAAGGCTATCTTCCATTCATCTCCTTCATTAATTCTGATTTGGTGGTAACCACTCTTAAGATCAATCTCGCTAAAGTACTTTGCCTCCCCTAAACAATCCATTAGGTCTTGAATTCTGGGTATTGGAAACCTATACCTAATGGTGATTCTATTTATGGCTCTAGAATCAATACAAATTCTCCAAGCTCCTCCTTTCTTAGGTGCTAAAACAATAGGGACTGCACATGGGCTTATGCTCTTTTTGATTAGGCCTTGGTCCAATAACTCTATGATTTTCTTTGCTATTTCCTCATTCTGTTGAGGGGTCATCTTATAGGAAACTTTATTGGGTAAGGTAGCTCCCGGTATGAAGCCAATCTTGTGGCTTACAAGTCTCTTGGGAGGTAGGGGAGTGGGCTGGCCATCATTCACAATATCTCTATACTCTTTGAGTATTTCTTGTACCTCATTCTGTACTTTTGATTTCTTGACAGCAACTTCATCTTTTGGCTTCAATACCAAAGAAAATCCAACTCCTTTTCCTTCTCCTAGAGTCTTCAAGAACTCCTTCTCACCAACCATGAGCACACTTGGACTTGATGTTTTCATCTCTCCTTCTATTAGTGACTGAATTTTGAAAGTCACTCTATCTTTCTTAAATGAGTATGCATTCTTGGTTCCATCATGCATGGCTTGCCTATCAAATTGCCATGGCCTTCTAAGTAGAAGGTGGCATGCATCCATGGGAAGAATGTCACATAGAACTCTATCATTATATTTTCCAATGGTGAACTCTACCCATGCTTGTTTTCCTACAAAAACATGTTGTCCTTTGTTGAGCCATGTAACCTTGTATGGGTTTTCATGTGGAATCCTTTTCAAATTTAACTTGTTGGTTGCTTCTTCACTAATGATATTATCAGTTGAGCCTAAATCAATAATGATTCTACACACCTTTCCTATAATCTTGCACATCACTCTAAAGAGTGCTCTCCTCTGGCTTGGTTCTTCTTTGCTTGGCTCTCTGATTAAGGTCCTCCTCATCATGAGGTTCTCACCTTCTTCTGATTCTAAAGGTACCTCAGATGGCTTGCTGCTGAAACTTGATTATTCTTGGACATAGTTAACTCTTTTTCCACCTCCTTGAGAAGTAGAACCCTTTTCAAGACACCTATAGGTAGGATGCCCTAGCTGATTGTAGTGGTATCACTTCATGGTGTCAAAGTAGGATGCTCCTCTTCCTTGATTGCTGCTTCTCCTTTCTCTCCAACTAGTGTTAGAACCTCTACCTCTGCTAGAACCTCCTCTACTTGAGTTTCCTTCCTGATTTTTAGTGATCTTTTTCTCACTTTACTGCCTTGAATCTAATCCTCTTCCACCATAGCCTCCTTGTCCTCTTCCTTCTCTACCTCTTCCTCTTCCTCTGAAGTTTGATTCTGATTTCCTTTTGTTCTTCTCTTCCACTTTTAATGAAATTTGGAAACACTTATGGACAGTTGTGGGAGTCCACAAACTGATTTCCTCTTGGATATTCCATTTTAGGCCTCCAAGATACCTAGCTACCTTGATAGTCTCATCCTCTTGGACTCTTGACCTTAAGCACAACTTCTGGAATTCTTCAGTATATGTAGCCACATCCAAAGCTTTTTGCTTCAAACTCTACCTCTTCTTGTGTAGTTGGATTTCATAATCCTCAGGTAGGTATTGCTCCTTTACCTTTTTTAACATGGCCTTCCAATTCAAAATTGGATTCTTACCCATCTTCTCCCTCTCTTATTGGAGGTATTTCCACCATGTTAATGCTGAACCTCTTAACCTTGACTTTGCAACTTTTCCCTTCTATGCTTCAGTTATGCCCTCACATTCAAAATTATTCTCGATACCTTCTATCCATTCTACAACTAGTTCACTGTCCATTTTTCCATTAAAGAATGGAATTCCTTCAAGACATTTTCCTCCTAGGGCTTTGAGAGCTTTTAGAAATGGCTCCTCATTCATTGGAGGGTCTAGTTCAGGTATCAAGTCTTCTTCATCAACTTTCTACTTCCCTCTGCTACTGCTGACTTCATCTCCATATTTGCTTTTAGTTGCATCTACAACTTCTTGAAGTTTTACCTTCATCTCATCCAGGGCTTCTTCAAGGAGTCTACTCCTTTCCATTTGATCCTCTATCACTCTCTTCTATTAATCTACTTCCTTTGAAAGCTCTGCATTGGTGACCATTTTGTTTTTACCTACTGATATTGTTGGCTAGAACATCTACCACAAGCCCAAGCCCATCCTGTTCTGAGATCTTTCTCCTAGATCTCTTAGGGTATTCAAAACCCTAAACTAAGGTAAGTCACTCTCAACTTCACCTCCTCTTCAAGACTCATTCCCCATCAAAGTGCTTTTCATCTCCTCCTTGTTGAACCTACACAAATAGATTCATTCTTCCCACTCAATCAATGTTTTCAGAACATTGCTTTCATTCTCTTCCCTAGCCGTACTATTACCAAGCTCGCCTAAGGTAAGATCTCCAGACTCTTTACTGTTGCTTCTCCTACATAAAAAAGAAATGAAACTATGTACAAGGGCTCCTCTCGAGTTCCATCCCAACACATGACTCTCACCATGGATTCAAGAATCTCGAGGGGCCATTACTGCTTACAACCTAGAACAGGTGAAGCACTAAAAACTTACAAAATAGAAAATAAGGTAACTAATCTACTTGCATGAAAAATGAACAAAGAAGGTTGATATCTGCTAAACACACTAACTACAACTTCTCATTACTTGAAACAAAACAAAACAGTACAATAATCTACAACTCTGTGATTTCATGTAGTTTCTCTTTTCTTCAATATCTACTCTCTCTTCAAGATCTCTAAAATGAAGGCTTGGGGTGTTATTAATAACCATCCTCTTATTGAAACAACCCCTAACTACTCACATATTCACAAGAATCTCTTTAGAAACTATTACAACTGACCATACTATCCATAAAAGACAAGATTCACTTCTCACGGGCCGTTACGGCTGACTTTACCGACCAACAGTAATGCAAAACTGACCACTAGTCTAAATCTATGCCAATGATAACCGACGGTGTTAGTAGATAGTGTTCATAGATGGTGTTAGCAAATAGTGTTCATCGATGGTGTTACAAAACAATGATAATCGACAGTGTTAGCAGATAGTGTTCACCGACGGTGTTAGCAAGAAGTGTTCACCGACGATGTTAGCAAACAGTGATAACTGACGGTGTTAGCAGACAGTGTTCACCGATAGTGTTAGAAAATAGTGTTAGCCAACGGTGTTAGTAGACAGTGTTCACCGACGGACAGTGTTAACTGACAATCAGGAAACCAACTAAGAAACCTAGCTAGACATGGATTGACCTAGTCATATCCATCTTAGGGAAAAAAATGACCTTCTAAGGTCCACACACACTCTCCTGACTTGGCTAGAGTCAGTACATGCAAGAAATAAGGAGCTAGGGTTTTGAGTTAGGTGTGCTCCTACACCAATTTTCCATCCTTCTTAGGTTCAAGTACTATTGGAACAACACATGGGCTTAAACTCTTCCTTATCAACCCCTTATCCAACAAATCTTGAATCTGTTTTGCTATTTCTTCATTCTGACTTGGTGTCATCTTATATACTACTTTTTTTGGAAACTTTTCTCTAGGAATGAGGTCAATTTGATGACTCACATCCCTCATAGGTTGTAATGCACTTGGCAACCCATTATCTACTATGTCATGATATCTTTCCTACAATTCTCATATCTCTGGTGGCAAACTAACTTTCTCCTTAGTTTCCTCCTTTGGTTTCACCACTACTACATAACAAACTCCTTTCTCCTTTTTCATGGCCTTTAGAAACTATTTCCCACTCAATAACATCACACTTGTCACCACAAGCTTCTCCTCATTAGGTTTTGGTAAAGGATCCATCTGAAACTTCTTCCCCAACTTGGTGATCACATAACTATTCATTTCCCCACCATGCATTGCTTTGACATCATACTGCCATGGACGTCCTAGAAGAAAATGGCATGCATCCATAGGAAGTATGTCACATAGGACTTTTTCCTTATACTCTCCAATCTAAAACTTCACCAAAGTTTGTTCATCCACCGCTATTTGTTGACCCTTATTCAACCATGAAACCTTACAACGTGTGGTATGAGGTATCCTCTTTAGTTTCAATTTGTCCACCATCTCTGTGGATACTATATTCTCAGTGGATCCAGAGTCCACTAACACTTTGAAAATCTTCCCATGAGACCTACAAGTTGTTTTGAACAATTCTTTTCCTTTGGGGTGGCTCTATAGTTCTAGCCACTTTCAACAAAGTTCTTAACATCAAGTTCTCTCCATTCAATACTGGCCCTGTCTTGGACATGGGAGAAGTAACACTTTGTGTGTCATCCTCTTTTACCAATTGATTCCTTCTATCCCCTGTTGAAGATGAGGAAGTCTTTTCAGGACACCTGCCAATTGTGTGACCCACTTGGTTGCAGTTATAGCATCTTGCCAGTGAAGACTGAATTGGATCTTACTTGGGATTTAAATCTTCCCCAAGGAGGGCCTCTTCCTTTGTATCCCCCTCTTTGAAAGGATCCCCTAAACTGATTTCCCTCACTGTTATCCATATATTGATTATCTTCTTGTCTATTAGGGCTTTTTCCCCTACCAAAGTTATTTCTTCCTCTTTGGAACCCTCTATTATTGCTGCCACCTCTTCCCCTTTGATGGAAATAACTCCTCCTTCTAGCCTTATCCTCTTCTCTTAAGGCCAATTGGAAACATTTGTGCATACTGTCAGGATCCATCATTCTGATCTCATCTTGTATCCCTTTCCTTAGCCCATTGAGATACATGGCCACTTTCTCCATTTATTCTTCTAGTCTTCTATCCCTTAGGCTCAACTTGTGGAACTCCTTGGTATAAGCACTCACTATCATCTCCTTCTGTCTTAAGTTCTACAACTTTTGTACATCTGGATTTCATAATCAGTAGGCAAGAATTATTCCCTCAATCTAATTTTCATCCTCTCCCAAGAAACTCTATTTTTCTTTCCACTGCTTACCCTAACAAATGACATCATTTTCCACTACCCCAATGCATATCCCTTGAGTCTAGCCTTAGCATCACTGACTCTCTTCTCCTCTGATACTTCTTTGTAATCAAATTGTTTGTCAATGACTTTAATCCAATCCAACAACTCTTCTCCATTTAGAGTTCCACAGTAATATGGTATGTGTTCCATGCTATCCTTGTTTACAGACTTGAAGGCATGTAAGAATACCTTTTTTTCTTTTTCCATCTCAAGTTATTTCCCTTTTTTTGATGACTCTTCTATCTAGCTTTCATCATCTCCATCACTCTCATCTCCCCATTCTATGATATTACTTTTTCCCTTTTTCTTGGACACACTAGCATTCTCCAAGAGGCCCTAAACCAATTCCACTATTGAATCCCTACTCATTTCCTTTGGAGGCATGTTGTCTACCTCTTGACTCTCTTCCACTTTAGACATACATGAACTTCAAGTTAATATGGCTCTAATACCACTCTGATGTAGAGGGTTTGACAATCTAGAGTTCCTCCTCACTCCAAGCTACTCCTTTTTCTAACTCAACCATCCAATGGTTGTTATTTGTTGGATCTTCCCTCCAATAGGATCTCCAAGACCCTATCTACCAACTACTCCTCCAAGGTATATTTTTTCTTTGGAAGATTCCAAAGTTTATAGGATTGACTAATCTAATTAGCCCTCCAAATACCTAGGTCTGTCAACTAGAACTCCAACTAGGATGCCAACTCTCTACTTAGGATCTTTCCACACATTCACCAAGACTCCTATAAACCTTCTTGACCCATCCTAGGTCCTTTTGAACTCACACCAATACTTCAAGACTCTCTACCAATCCAATTGGTCTATATTTCACTAGGAGGCCTAATTTCCAATTCTCTAATAGGTCTATTTTCATAGTTTTAGGTCTATTACTCCAAAACTTGCAAAATTAACCCACACAAGACCTTGAAAATATTGAAGGTATCCACCAACACTATCAGAATCCAAAACCATGAGCTCTAGAAGTACTCATAACACTAGTTTCTTGCAGGCCCTAGATTTCAGCCTATTAATTAGGCCTCTAGATCAGTCAACATCAGTAATTCACAAAATGATCTCCAATATTTGATTTACCTCCTTCCACCTTTGAATCCTCTTAAGAGACCAACTAGGGAATCTACATTTTCAACTAAGTCTTTCCCAAAAGGTTATGAGTGCTTACTCAAATTCTTTCTTCTCCCTGTCCTGGCTCAATTGGATTCACCAGTCAGCCATATGGCTTCCTTCCTGGCCTAGGAGATTCACTACAACAACAAAAAGGAAAACCAAAATCCTATCTACAGGCTCTAACCCTACTTCCCCCATGTTTTTAGTAAATTCCACTAGTGGGATTTTAGGGTAGAGCCATTACTAGCTAGGTAGCACTGTATTATCTCTGTTAGACCAGTGAACTAAAAAAACTTGTAACTTTACACCTACTGAACTTCAAATAAAAATATCTAATTCATATGAAAGAGAATTGAAATCAGTGCATTTCCATGGGACCCAATCTTCTCTGCCAATCCCTACACAACTGTACAAAAGCAAAGAAATAATACAAAATGTTAGTGAACAAATACAGTCATCCATACAGAGGTATCAGAAATAAGTGTTGCAATTCAAAATCTCATTAACCATTCCAAAATATTGAATCCATGCTCATATACTAAGCATGGGGTAGTTACAACAGTTCTAACTACATTTTGCAAATTCTTGCAAAATTTGCTCAAGCAACTTTCAAAGTTGCTAGCAACATTTTGTGTTTGGAGCATTTTGACCTTGTTTGTCAACTCGATGATTGATGTTGAATTCTAAGACCCTAAATAGGATATGTAGGGTCCTAAAACACACTTCTAACCCATATTATACTAAAATGGAAACTTTACACTATTTGGAGCCAAAATGACCCAAAAAACCCAATGACCACTAAGGGTCTTACAAGCATGAAGTTAAACTATCATTGCATCCAACCCCTTCGGTATTATTCTAACACAAACAAAAACACCTAAAAAAACTTAAACAACACTAAAAAATCAAATAGGGAGGTTCCCTACACCAACAATGATGGGAAATAGATTGATTTTTTCTAACTATACTAGAGATGCCTCCTTTTTCACAATATTAAATAGAAAACTAGGTAAGTTTACTAGCCTATTTTCATGGCGGAGGGCGCTCAGAATATTGAAATATAGTCCATGCTGGTACTTTTAATGACCTTCACAAGTGAGGTAGGATATTATGAATGTATCTGGCTACATAAACTCCATGGGTAATGATGTTCTTGAAGTGCCCTGTTTCTTATCAACGTCCAACCGTGGGTCACCATGAAGGGTAAATTGTGCCCTGCCTAAGTGCAACTCAATATCTTTACTCCATTTTTCTCCTTCCTATGGCAATTTTGAAACTTATACCATGGTTTCCTCTAATAATTCTATCCTTAGACTCTTAACCACTACAAACCCATTGTTCAGAGTATTTAGGAATTGGAAATCAATTTCTTCATCAAAGCCATTAAGGCTAAGGAAGTAATCCAGCCATCCCCTTCTTTGAAACATTTCATAGGCAGTCGCATCCCCAAGTAGAACTTGATGATCTATAGGATCATGCCTTTGAAGGTCTCTGCCCATTGTTAATGACAAAAATGGTTCTACAGGAGCTCCACAGACGCTACAGAAAACTAGAAAATGCAGGACTTCTTACGGACTCAAGGTGTTTTTTACAAGAGAAATTGATGTACAAAATAGCTTTTAATTCCAGGAAAATAAGCATTATTTTGAATGGTATTCATAAATAAATTTATATGTGTTAAGGTCTTCCACCCGAACACATCACAAAAATTCCATTATTAAGTGAACCTTAACTTTAAATTGCTTTCAAATCATTATGACTTAATCAAGGATGGACAAATAAGCTTCCACATGATAGCGGTCACCATGAAAAGACAAGAAGTAAAGTTTTCCTTTTTGCATGCTAAATTTGATTTGGAAATATTTTGAAGCAAGCATTAAATAATCCCTCCCCCCAACTAAGTGTAAGGTATGGGTCCCACCAAGCCTTTGCGTGCAAGAGTTAAAAAAAAAGAAAAGAGCATTTTTTCCAAAATAAAAAATGAATAAAATAATATACAAGAAAAAGTATTGTTACCAACCTGAGAGGTGCTACAGGAAGAGTGTTCTGCTATGCTACACGCACTGATGGAGTGATGCGATGGTACAGACACTTGGTAGAGATACGAGGTGAGGTGGACTTTTATTGTAGAGAAAGAAATTCACGGAAGTGAAATGTTTATTATGGAATCTGTGATAAAAATCACAGTTTGGCAAAAATATGGGTGGAAGAACCAGATGCTTTGGCTACACAAGTGGAGCTATCTATGCTCTACTATAGCTTATGTAGGAAGTCTTGTCGACTCATAGGCTTGTGATATATCTTAAGATGATGCCCATTTACAAGCATTTTGAATTGTACAGGATTAATTGTAGATAGCTGAACTACACCATTGTCAAAAATCGAGACTATTTCATAAGGCCCTAACCAACGGGTCTAAAATTTTCCTGGAGTATGTTGATAGCATGAGTCATAGAGAAAGGCCCAATCACTAATAGAAAAATTATTATCCCTGATGAATCTGTCATGCCACTTCTTTCACTTCTTCTGAATCAGTTCGGTGTTGTGAAGTGCAGACTTCCTATACTCATCCAATCCATTAAGTTGTAGGATCTTGTCCTCTTGTGCCTTGGTAAGGTTGATATGTAACTCCAATGCCATCCTGAGAGTCTTATGGTGAAACTCAATAGGCATGGATGCAGATTTCCCATTAACTAACTCAAACGGAGTAAAACCAGTAGAGGTTTTCCAAGTTGTTTGATAAGCCCAAATGACTTCAGGAAGGCGAGTAGCCCAATCATTTTTGTGAACCACAACTGTTTTGGTCAGGATGACATCAATTTCCTTATTTTTGATCTCAGCCTATCCTTTATTCTGAGGATGGTATGGTGAAGATTTACCATGCCTTACTGTGTACTCATTCATCAATTCAACAATAAGATTAGAGGTAAACTGCGCCCCTTGATCTGTTACTATTTCATGAGGCACACCAAACCTAGTAAAAATTAACTCATAGAGAATATTTAATACCTTATGATCCCTTTCATGCCTAATTTCTTTTTATTCAACCCATTTTGTTGCGTAGTCAGTGCATACTAAGATATAAGACTTATCATGGGAAGATGGCTCAATGGGACCAACAATGTTGATGCCCCATTTGTTAAATGGTGCTACCACCACCTAAGGATGGAAGGGAATTTCATCAGACTTGGTTGGGCATCCCATCTACTAGCATCAGTCCAAGTACCTAGTAGGCTTAGCTGCATCTTTATGTAAGGTAGGCCAATAATAACCAGTTGTCAATACCTTGTATGCTGTCCTTTTTCCTACAAAATGGCCACCACAGGCCTCATCATAACAAGCCCAAAGGATGTCATAGGTCTCATCTTCACAAAAACATCTATGGGTGATTTGATCAGGGCCTGTGTAGAAAATAAATCTAGAGATCCATGAAAAGTTGAAGCTTTTCTCAACCAATAGTTGGCGTTCACACGATGAAAAATGAGGTGGTGTTCTTCCTGTAGAACGGTAGTTGGCAATGTCAGCATACCATGGATTGTAACTTGCAACACATAATAGGTGCTTGTCTGGGAAGTTGTCATCAATTGCTACAAGATCATTAGGAACTTGTAATATAGAGAGGAAATCAGACACCATATTATCTTTTCCTAGTTTATTAATGATCTAGTTATATCAAACTCCTACATGAGGAGTAACCAGCAAGCTAACCTACCAGAGATGGTGGGGTTGTTCATCAAGTATTTGATTGCTGAGTGATCAGTATAAACAAATAATTCATAACTAGTTATGTAATGTCTGAATTTATTTAGTGCATAGAATACAGCAAGCAGTTCTTTTTCAGTAACAGTATAATTTAGTTCAACACCTTGTAGATTTTTGCTGATATAATAAATGGCATGCTCAACTATACCTTCTTTTTTTCCTAGAATTTTCCTAATAGAATAGTTAGATTCATCAGTGTGGATATGAAAGGGAAGCTTCAAGTAAGGTCCTCTAAGAATAGGGGTCTTTGTCAACACATCTTTCAACTACTGAAATAATAGTTCACAGTATGTTGTCCATTCAAATTCTGCTTCTTTCTTCAACAGATTGTACAATGGGGTGGCAAGTTGGCTGAAGTTCTTAATAAATCTCCTATAGTAAATGGCATGACCAAGAAAACTTTAGACATCCTTCTTTTCAAGAGTGGGGTGTGTAATGACGACTGCAATCTTTGCAAGATCAACCTGGATACCAAATGATGAGAGGTAATGCCCTAGGACAACTCCCTCCTCCATCATCATATAACATTTCTCACTTTTAAGTGAGAGGTTGTCATCCTGACATCTTTTAAGAACTTTTCCAAAATTAGCATGAGCCTCTTTGAATGTAGTTCCATATGTAGTGAAATCATCCATGAATATTTCAACACAGTCAGCAACAATGTCATAGAAAATACTTATTAATGCCCTCTGAAAAGTAGCAGGTGCATTACATAATCCAAATGACAATATAGAATAAGAAAATGTTCCCCATGGATAGGTGAAAATTTTCTTATCCTGGTCTTCTGGTGATATCTGAATTTGGTTGTAGCCACTAAAACCATCCATGAATGAAAAATACTTCTCACCAGTAAGGTTTTCAAGTACTTGGTCAATAAAGGGTAATGGAAAGTGATCTTTCTTGGTGGATTTATTAAGCTCTCTATAGTCCACACAAACTCACCATTTTCCACCTTTCTTTGGGACAATTACAAGAGGGGAGACCCAGTGACTGTCAGAAATAGGATATATAAATCCAACTTGGAGGAGTTTTTGCAATTAAACCTTTACTATATCTCTTAGTGTGAGGTTTATTCTTCTTTGAGCTTTCCTAATAGGTCTGGACTTAGGACTTATATAGATCTTATGAGTACACAATATTTTGTCAAGTCCCTTCATGTCAGTATAGTCCCATGCAAAATCTTGCTGACTCTCTTTCACAATATGGAGAAGGCTAGACATCTGAGATTCAGTGAGATTCTTATTGACATTCAATTCCTTACATGACAAGAGTCTTAACAAAACTCAATTCTTAGCAAGACATGATAAGAATGATACTAAGTCTTATCAACACATCCATAGCCATTACATTAATAGAGGTCCCTAAATCAACCAAGACATTCATAACAACATTCAATTCTTATTGACATTCAACCCAATGATACTAAGTCTTAACAACACATCCATAGTCATTACATTAATAGAGGTCCCTAAATCAACCAAGACATTTTGTATTTGTATACAATTAATGTGAATGGTGACCACTGGACTTCCTGGATGAGAGTATTTAGGAATCAAGGCTTTACTGAGCACAAGATTGGAAAGCTTCCCAAGAACATGGATGGTATCAGGATCTTTGTTTTTCCTACCAGGGTGCTTGATACAGGCTTCCTTGATTTCTTTATTGTAAATGGGAATTTATTTGAGGGCATCTAATAATAGTATTTGGATAGTCATTTGCTTTAGTTGGTCAATAAGATTAGTTGCAATAGGATTCTCTTTAGGGGGTACTGATTGTTGAGCCAATATTTGTGGATAAGGTGGAATTTTCACAGTTGGAGTATGTGGTGAAATAGGTGGGACTGTAGTATTTTAATTGTAAGGAATTTCCTCAGTATCAAAAACATTAGTTATTATGGGTTCTCTAGGTGTAGGAAATGTGTTTCCTGATCGTAGGCGGATGTCATTCAGTTGCAGTGAATAAGCCAGCTACTTGTTATTAGGATTTGGATTTGTTTGCACAGGTAGTTGTGGCTTCTGAGGACTACTATTGGTTGTAGGAGGTGGAGGCATAATAGCTTATTTCTGAGGTGGAGGTATAATGGCTTGCTTCTGATTAGGCTGATTGGGTCCCCACAGATGTTTTTGTTGCCAGTTACCATGTGGTTTCCATTCGTTATTCTATTGCGGCTGCTAATATTGGTTAAACTGCTACTAGTATGGTTAAATGGAGGCTTTTGTTGGATGTTTTGGTGATACTGTGGCTACTGATAGTTTTGGTTATAGTATGGTTGTTGGTTAGACCAGTTATGATTCCAATTTTGTCCTTGAAGGCCAGAATTCTGGGGGTTTTGGTTTTTCCACTGATTATTATTATTATTATTATTATTATTATTATTATTCAGGGGATCTTGAGGCATACCTTGTCTCTGAGCCCATGGTCATCTTTGATCCATGTAGAAAACCTCTCCATTCTCCTCATCTATCACTTTTAACTCTGTGGGCATTGAGGTAGTGTTCACAGATGCAACAGTTTTGCACTTGCAGTTTCTTTTCTTCTCTCTCTAGTGGGAACATAATTTAGCCAGCATAGCTTCTGCATCCTCCTTCTTCCTTCAAGCTTGCATGCTATCAATCTGAGTGGCCACATCATTGACAATGTCCTGTTTGAAGTGAGAAAAGAGGTTGGACAACTCTATCTTTGATACTCTGGAACTGGTTATCTTTTGAGGTAGATCTCTTAGTCCTCTTTCTTTTTTTACTGTAGCTCTTGAGTAATTTAGACATATATTCTTAATATCTACCCAGTTCTTCTGAGTGATATCCCCACCAGCCATTAGGTCCAAGGCCTCTATTCTTCCATCATTGACACCTTTGAGAAACATATTCTTCTATGATTCCTCATTTAACTGGTGTTGAGTGTTGCCCTGCAGGTTAAACATAAACTTGGAAACATAGTCTTCCAAGGTTACATCCTCTTTCTGTGACATTTTGAAGATGTCATCTCCCTTTAAATCCCATCCCCTATAGTACTCTTTGTATTTGGAAAGAAACATGTTTCTCATGGCATTCCAATTTGCTACAACATTAGCTCCAAGGCCCATGAACCACCTTAGAGAAGCCTCTTGAAGAGTTGATGGGAATAATTTCAGGTTATGGGCATAAGTTGTGTAGTCGTAGCTCCTGCAGAGGATGTCAAACTCAAAGAGGAAGGTCTCTGGATCTTCAGTGATAAGTCCATATAATTTTGGAAGTGTAGCGGCTGGTATGTTCTTAAGATTCTGATTACCTTGTTGAGGAGGAATTGGGAAGGGAAAGGTAGGTTGAGCCATCCTCAGAGGAGGTCATGGCTAATGTGGCTATTGTGGCTGATAGATGATAAGAGCTAATGGGTTGTCTTGATATTCATGATCATCAAAGAGGACATGCAAATGTAGTTATTCTTCAGAGGATGATGGTGTTGAAATTTCTCCTTGGGCATCAACAAATGGGTTTTCAAACGGGTCTTCTTCTTCACTATCAATTCAGGGTTCCTCTAAATCAAGATTGAAAATATCAAATGGTTCATCCTAGTATTGATGTGGAAGGAATATCCCATGAGGATCTCTTCTTCTATGCATAAAAGGATTTCTTGAAATTAAATCCTAAAGTATGAAAATTGGAAACATGAACACAAAGTAAGTTTGAACTAACACCATCCCCGGCAGTGGCAACAAAAATGTGTGGCTAAACAATTATCTTAGAAACACATAGCATTGGACTTCTTTTTTAGGATTGGAAACCCTAAATGGCTGCTAAGTATATTATTTAGTCTCATTTAATTATCGACCAGGGACGCAAAACTTGGAATGGTATTTGCAAAGTATATGCTTCAAACCTTCTTGATTCTCATGGCTAATCCTATGGAATTTAAATACATTAATCTTCAAGAATCTATACTATCTCAAGTAAACGCGTTAACTCTAAGAAAAAGGTAATCATGAATAGGAGTTACTCTACTCACCTATGTTGCAGTAACAGTCTACGAGTTCTGTTACCAGTGGTTGCAAGAATAACAGAGCTCTAATTACTTCTTAATGAACAAGGAAATAACTTCTAATCTAATAAAGTGATTCACTCGCCAAGTGGGCCCCCTTGGATGAGTGAATAGAAATACAATCAAGATAAGAGACTGAAACTCAAATTATGCACTCTATTCCTTCATGGAGAAAATGTACTTGGAAAGTAAAACAATGTTACAATATGAACTTTTATTCTAGAAAATATATCAACTAACTTGACTCTCTCAAGAGTTACAAAATTTGGCTTGTTTAAAGAGAAACTACACTACTCCCTAAATCTAGGATCACCCCATTAATGAGGATCAGTAATGAATACATAATGCTCATAACAAAAAATATCAAACAACAAGAGTAAGTCTTCAAGTTCTTCCAAGAATATAGCATGCGGTGGTTCTAGATCTACACGTTGTGTT